>PVJS01035579.1:0-20925 GCA_004027185.1 Glis glis | reverse complement strand
CTAAGGAGAGAGAGAGAGAGAGAGAGAGAGAGAGAGAGAGAGAGAGAGACAGGGAGAGAGAGACAGGGAGAGAGAGAGTGAGAGAGCTGAGGCTGGCCGCGAACCTGGATCCTCCGGTCTCTGCCTCCCAGAGTATTGGGATTACAAGCGTGCACCACCACGCCCGGCCCTCCCCTGTCTTTTATAAGGACTTAGGTCCCGTTCCACTCAGCTAATCCATGATGATCCCGTTTCAACATGCTTAACAATTTCATCTACACATACTTTTTTTTTTCCAAATAGCATCTCAGTTACAGGTCCTAGGTTATGGACATGACTTATTTTTTTATTTTTAATTTTTTTATTTTTTTGCGGTACTGGGGATTGAACACAGGGGCATTCTACCTCCGAGCTACACCCCCAGCCCTATTTTATTCTTTATTTTGAAACAGGATCTCACTAAGTTGCAGAGGGCCTCACTAAGTAGCTGAGGCTGGCTGCTGTGGTAGCTCTCTAGGGGAGCAGAGACTCCGGGAAGATGCAACCACGATGAAACCAGGACACGGGGGATGCAAAGAAGGAGACCAGCTCCAAGCAAATGCATCTTTATTAAGAGCAACAGACTTCTTTTATAGACAGAGTCCTGGGAACTTTGTACAGGAAGGTATTAGTCCAATCAAACCACCATGTATCTTTTTAATACAAAGCTTCTAAGAATTAAGACACTGAGCAGTCAAGTGCTTATCACTTTCTCAGGGAGCAAGAGCAAGAATGTCAGGAGACTCGGATCCTCCGAGGCCGTAGCCCCCCTCTATGCTCCGTTTCTCATCAGAACAGGTTGCGCTCTTGCAGGAAGTGTGCTTCCGCCAGGCTCGGTGTGCCAAGCCTAGAGACACGCCACGTTCTCAGAGAACGGATAACATAGATCAGGTAGCTCCAGTCACCTCAGATCACCCACAGGCCACAAACCCAGATCCTCCGGTCTCAGCCTCCCAAGTTCTGGGATTACAAGCGTGCGCCACCACGCCTGGCTGGACATGGCTTATATGGGGCCACCATTCATCCCCCTCCAGGTAGGGAGTTAGAGCGCGGTGGGGCCAGGGATGATTTTTGCAGAGGTGATGTATGTGCACACATGTATAGCTGAGGAGTGGCTGTACATGTGGTACGACGGGGCATGAACTTGGCCCTTCCTGACGTATAAAGGTCAGGTGAAGTCACTGAGGAGCAAGATGGGAGGGAATGAGGACAGAGAAGTACCAAATGTCTGGCGCACACAGGCTTGGCAGCCAGTGTGTGATCAGGCACTGGGAACTTTCCAGAATGACACACGTGTCCGTGAACCTGGTGCTCCAGTCATTCCCTGGCACCATTTTCCAGCTGTCTCAAATCACTGCCCTGATGTATTCTGACTACCAGGGGATGCTCAACACCAGGTCCTGTTCCTGCTCCTGGCTTCAGGGATGTCCTCTGAACCTTCCTGTCCTCCCCGCCTTATATGGTCCCCTGCGCCCATTAGTTATCTACTTAAGAGAGCAAGCAGGGCTGGGTGTGGTGTAATCCCAGTATTTGGGAGGTTGAGACCGGAGGATCACAAGTTTGAGGCTAGTCTCAACAATTTAACAAGACCTTCAGCAACTTAGCGAGACTCTGTTTCAAAATAAAGAATAAAAGGACTGGGGGTGTAGCTCTGAGGTAGAATGCTTCCTGCTTCAGTCCCCAGTACCAAAAAGAAAAAAGAGGGAAGGAGGGAGGGAGGGAGAGAGAGAGAAAGAGGGCAAGCAGAAAACCCTCTCTTCCCTACCTGTCCCACCCATGCTACCTGGGTTGATTGGGATCCAGTGTGCTCCACCAAATGCTTCCAGTTTTCTAAGGTCTTCCCTCATTTTATGGTTAGATGATCTGTGCTTCTTGAGTGCCCATGGGTCTTTTAAAGCCAATCCCATTTATTTTTCATAGATTGCAAGTTTTATTATGGGGAAAAGCAGTGGTAGCGTTGGAGGCTAGCTGGCTTATTTTCGTGGTTTCTCTGCTCGAATGCCACTTCCATTATTTATCTGTAACTTGCACATGTAACCGCACTGAGATTCCCTGGCTGAGCTGCATCATTTACTTCAAGGGACATGGAGAATTTCAAAGACCAAGGTAGTCCATCACTTGGCCTCCTGGGAAGACTGGGGGTTAAAAGGCTTCTCAGACCACGCAAGCTGTTTCCCCATGTCCTCTACCACGGGGTTACCAAAGAGGATTCGCCTTGGGGGAAGAAGAAAAAGTCCGCTGGGGGACATTCTGTCATTCATTATAACACCCATGGCTCCCACGAGCTTTGCGGGAATAGATGGGAAAGTATATTATACTACCTATTTGGGTTGTTACATGGAACTGCCTTCATTTTGCACTTTCAAAATGTATGTATCATCCTAATTAAAATTACCCTGAGTAGTAGATGAAGCTGAAACAAATAACTAAAGTCAATTTATTTTATGTTTTTTTCAATCAACTATGTCTAGAGAGAAGTGAATAATCCCCTCCCCCACTCCAGCACACTTGTTCTTTTGGCCTGAGCCTCGGCTCTCAGGCGTTTGTTTTACCCAGGACATTGGAAATGAATGGAATTATAGACTTTCTTTTTTGTACTTGCACTTGGTTTTTCCTCTCTCTTAAGAATATAGGCAGAAAGATAATAAGTATCAGGTCAACATGCATCTTCTCCTCCTAAGCCTTCAACAAAGGCAATAAAACAATTTTTCTTGAAAGTACGATGGAATATCATCAAGCGAAGGATGTTGAAAGGTGACTTTCTAAGTGGAAAATATACTCTCATTAGTGATTATCATGACCTTTGGAAATACGTTTTGAAAACCTACTTAGATTGCTTCTGTTTAGCCAGCTATTCTTGGTCCTATAATTTTTAATCAATCGCTCGGTTGTGGTCCTTTCTCATGACAGCACCATTAAGCCTAAGTCCTGACCTCTACCCCTTGTGTCAGGAGAAAGGACGTTAGCACATCAGCTCAACTGCAGTTTATAGGTTGATGGTCATAAAACATTTTTGGAGCTGCATGGGTAAAATCGGACATCTGGAATCTTATCCCATCATTATAGAAGTATTGTACAAAATAAAAAGAACGGAATAGGCAATTTTATTTAGACACTTTTCTCCAAACCAAACTATAAAATTCCATCATTCAGTCACTTTTTTATTGCCTCTCCAAGAGAATAGGACTGGACAATTTTGAACTTGTAGTACATAATTGCTTTCTTTCTTTTTTCTAGGCAAGAGAGGATTGAAGACATTTCCTTATTGAAGTAAAAATGGGGGAACCTCTAGTGTAACTCTGCAGAAGAATGTAGCAGAGGCAGGTCTCAGCCACCGGCAATTAGGAGACAATAGTCCTTCCCCAACCCCAGCACCCTGCCAGGCCCCATCCTGCATAATTTGGAAGTAGTGCGGATTTCAGATAGTATACAGAATATTCTCATCCACTGAGCAGCAGGGGAGACGATTTGAAATTTTGCATATTATTTTATGGTGGAACTTTATAAGTCAAAGGATTAATTGGAAGGAAAGATACTGTTGTTTCCCAGAAATGTCACCTGAAATTTTATTATGGGGCCCCTCTTACATGAAGGGAGGCCATTGTTGAAACAGAATAAAGCACAGCCAAAGAAAATAATAAGAACAGGAAAACAACACAATCCTTTTGCTACTGATTTTATGCTTTTTCTTTTAACTGTTGAAACATAGTTTAGATTTAAAAAGTACCTTTTTTTTTTTTTACAAAGTAGAAGACATAAGTTGGTAAGCATAATTTAGCAGGTCCTCCTGCAAGGATTTAAAAGGTCATTGGGAGTAACAAAGTCCTAACAGATTGCTGAAAAGCTTGCCTTCAATGCTAGTTGGAAAGGCCTATAACAGGCCCCATCTGTTCAGTGCACACTTGAAAAGAGTCTGGGAGCCCAAGCAGAGGTGTGGAGTTACCTGTGATGACGCTGCCTTTCTTGCAATGGCTGTTTTTGGGGAAAAATTACTTTCATACATATTTAATAGGCTTTTTTTCCGGTTGAGATACCCACACGTACAAATGACAGTTGGCCATTAAAATCTATTTTCAATTCTATTTGGAATTCAACCGAGCTATCAGGTATACTTCGGTCTGATGTTCACAGTAACATTGAGATGGGAAATTTGGAGCAGATAATACGAGACATGGGTTTTTGAGCTGGAAACCTTTTAGGTGATTTTTCTGGCATTACCTTTAAAAACGCCAATGGAAAGAAAATGAAAATGTGTTGTAAGGTGTGTAATCTAGTGAATGTTCAAACACATCTTCGAAAAATCGCTGTGTATGTATGTTCCGGTGCCGTTATTTTGAAAATTTCAACTGTCTGCAATTTGGACCTCTGTTTTCATAGTTTGATCGCATTTTACTTATTTTTTTGCAGTCGAAAGACACCATTTCAATTGTATGTTGTTCCTATTGGAAAATATGCTAGGATGAGTAACTGGAGCAAAGAGAGCTTTAGGTTTCTCTGGAAACAGGCTCTTGTCTTGTCTTGCCATTTTTCTGGACATGAATAGAAATCAAAGATCCAGACATGTTGCCTAGTAGAGAAGCTTGCTTAGGAAGGCAGCCAAGTTGACTAGTGTCTTCACTAGTACTAGATTAATGGACAACAGGGTAGCTAAGTATCGAGCAAGATTTGCCAAGTTCAATGAACGCTGTAAGAATTCATTTTGAATCATGGGAAATTTGTAAACATGACTACAGATCTTTATATGAAGGCCATCAAGGGAAGTACACATAGGCAGGTAAAGATTTTTCTCTGTCTATGATCCATCACCTTTCAATTCCTTATTACAAAATGTGATTCCTCTTTTTCATACCTTTGGCTCATGGAAAAAAAATATTGCTGATCAGAAGCTGATGTTTGATAGGAAAAGTACAATAAATTAACAGTGTGCAAATGTTGGACTACTCTTGGAGCCATTGTGCATCAGAGTTAAAGTTTCTGGAAGACTGTGAATTCATTGCTTATAAACTCATTTTTTCCAGCAGAAAGTACAAGAACTAGGAAAGACTGAGATTTATAAATGTTTTCCATAAGATACATTACTTAATTGAATATTTATAAACTAATTAGAAATGAGATATAAAGTAGCCAAATAATCTGAACTTCTTCCTCTGGCAGTAATTATATGATCTGGGCTTCATCTTTGTGCTGGAGCTTCAGGATATTAATGACTCCTTGTAGGCGGAGATAGCTGATATATACCAGTGGCTTGGAGCATGCAGCTACCATCTCCCTGCTCTGTACTGATTCACTGAGAACTCTGCAAGGCAGATGACTAAGAGTGGATAGCAATGGCTATTTTGGAGTCAGAAAAGGTGGGATGGCTTTAAAAACATCGCAGAGTGGTGTAATCTATAATTTATCTATTGAAGGAAAACCTGAACTTGATTGTTTAATAAAACATGTTTGATGAAGCAGAACATGCCCACAATTCTGTTAATAAATAACATGCAGAATTATATTCCTTTTTAATAGGGATTAAATAGTTCACTCAATATTGTTTAAAATGTGGATTTTAAATAAAAAATTTAAAAGGCATTTTGACATGTCTTGTTTTTTGCCCAGAATAGATACCCCTTTCAAAAGACTCTTAGTTTTTCATTAGATGAATAGATTGAATACTTTACAGTCAAAATATTGTGTGTGCATAAAGCTGATGTTTACAGGTATCAAATAGAAGGTGTGAAGCAGGTTCACTGTGCACTGGTTACCAACTTGTCAGAGTCTAATGAAACAGAACCCACCCATAAACAGCGAGTTTCATTAAGCGGGTTTTATTACTTACAGACAGGCAGCAAGGGACCACAGGAGCTTGGGATTCATCGCGAACAGGTCTGAGAAAGCTGCCCAGGGCTGATGTAGTCTTCATTTAGAGGACCCCACTTGTACCAGAGATAAAGAGACTCCAATAGGGGTTGCATACCTCGATGTACATGACTTAATGAGATGAAGCAATGTAGGATATCCTGGTCTTGTGAAGAACTGCAATACAGCCCAAACTGTTCTAATAAGCTTTCTCCCTTGTCTTTTATTATACTTTTATTGGTGCATTGTAATTATACATCACAGTGAGATTGAAAGCAATACATTCATACATGTACACATCACCAGTATCTTTCCCTCCGCAGCCCACCCTGCTCCATCGTACTCCCCCCCCATATATGTTAGTGAGCTTGGTAGTGATACCTTCATATAGGGACATAATATGATTTGAACTATTCCCTTCCGGAAGTCTAGTTTTTCCCATACCCACATCCCTCTCCCTATCCCCTTCCACTATTCTACGGGTCTCTCTCCTCATTTAACTGAAGTCCCTTTTGTTTCCTATTTTCTCTCTATCTTCCACATATAATCCTTGACTTTCTGAGATGAGCTGATCTCACTTAACACAATATTCTCTAGTTCCATTTATTTTCCTGCAAATGACAAAAGTTTGTTCTTCTTTATGACTGAGTAAAATTTCATTGTATGTATGTATGTATATATATATATATATAACATATATGTATATATATATATCTATATATATAACATATATGTATATATATATCACTTTTCTTTATCCATTCATCTGTTGACAGACACCTAGGTTGGTTCCATAATTTGGCTATTGTGAAGTGTGCTGCTATAAACACGGGTATGCATGTATCACTATAGTATTCTGACTTTAATTCTGTGGAAAGATACTGAGGAGTGGTATAGCTGAGTCATATGGTGGTTTCATTTCTAGTCTTTTGAGGAACCTCCATATTGATATCCATAATGGTTGAACCAATTTGTAATCCTACCAACAGAGCATAAGAGTTCCTCTTTCCCCAAATCCTCACCCAGGTTGATTATTGTATGTACTCTTGATGATTGTCATTCTCACTGGAGTTGGATGGAATCTCTTGTGTAGTTTTGATTTGCACTTCCCAGCACATTCTATAGTTATTCTTGGGAACCATCAGCAAAAAAGGACTGAGTCAGGCCAACATCACTCAAAGAACTGACCTGAAGAAGGGTCTTATATAAACGAACTAGTGAGAGAGAATTTTCAGACTTCTCATAAGGAAAATGTATTTTCATCTTGGACACACATGTACTTATTCAATAAACATTTATTAGGTACCTACCAAATGTTAGGCTCTAGGTTAATACTATAAACAGAAATATCCCCTGATGTGGTGGAGCTCTTATTTAGTGACACATATATATACAGGACTGAAACTGAAGGTTAAATGCTGTAATCTGGGTTCTAGAATGTCCTGTGGGAAAACAGGGAAGAGAGCAAAATAACTGCTAGATGTTTTTGTGCTGTTTTAGAGACAATTTTAAAAAAATAGATGCATGTTAATGAGATAGTGCATATCTAAAACTCAAGATAGTAAAAAGTAGAAAATTTTAGTGATAGTCAAAATTATGATTCTGTGTACCTTGGGCAATATAATCAATAGAAATCCCATTGAATGCTGAGAACACAATGGGACCTAAATACTTAGGTACATTTTAAACTTTTACATTCTTAAAAGTTTCTTAATTCCTCCCACGTCCTTGTTCTTAGAAAGTGAATTGTCATTTTGTGACCAAGTCTTAAGCAAATATTTAATAATTTCAGTGAAACCATACTCCTATTACAAGGAATCCATTGATAATACCAGTGGATTCAGAACTTTCTCCTGGCCCTAAGTTTAAATATATTATCCAACTAACCATTTTATTTTTTTGTGGTGCTGGGGATGAACCCCGGGGGGGGGGCATTCTGCATCTGAGCTACACCCCCAGACCTATTTTACTTTTTATTTTGAATCAGGGTCTCACTAAGTTGTGGAGGTCCTCAGTAAGTTGCTGAGGCTGGCTGTGAACATTCAATCCTCCTGTCTCAGCCTCCCAAGCCAACTAACCATTTTAGGAGAAGAGGCCGAACTGTAACATACACATTCGTTACACTATCTGCCCAATATTGAAAAAATAAGTAATTTTCAAGAATTATTCATTTGATAAAGATCTTCTTTCTAATTAAATGGAAAAGTAGAATGGAAAATGAATTTTATTAGAAATATTTGACACCATTGGTAAGCCTACATGTGGAAATTATTTTGTATTTTCAATCTTCTTGATTTATCTTTTATTTAAGGAAGTAAGTCAGCTTATGAGTATGCATTTATATTTGTATTTGCACTATCATGATATGGGAAAAAATTCAATGAACTAGAAGTCTAAATGAAAGTTGGTGAAGAGATAAGACCTTTTTAGGTCTCTAATAAATTACTTACAATAAGAAGAAGGAAATCCTTAGAAAGAGGGCTCCTTGAGAATGAGAACCATTCTTACATGCCGTGTCGGTTGTTCAATGAGTCATAGAGAAGTTCATGCTCGTTCATGACATTCCAATTTTAAATGAAGTGCAGATAATGACAGTCATAATGCAGATAATGATGGGTTTCCAGGGCCTTATCTTAAACATCTTATTCTTTTCATTTGTCTAACTGAATTTTCAATAATGCACATGCAATTGATATAATCAGAAAAATGTCAATAAACATAAAACACAGAAAACAAGAATTTATGAGCAACCAATAGAGTAGGTTGATTGTTGAAGAGGTAGCATTATATGCACATTATATTGCATTGCTTATTATATTCCATGTAAGAGAACAGGGCTTTGTGGGTTGATGGTCACAATGAAATAATCTATGGGATCTGATTCCTTCCTCTTTGGGCCATTCCTATAATAGAAGGGAGGCACATATTGTGCTCACTGTTCTGAGCAGAATATGTTTGAATATTTAGATACATGTTGTTTTAGTTTTCTTTTTTGAGGGAAAAGATGAAGTTCATTTTTAGGTTCAGTGAACAAAAAATATAAAGGAACTTGGTTGGAAAGAGATAAAGAAGTAATGCTGGCCTAAGGGAAGCAGAAAGAGGACACTGGGCTACTCAGGACAGTCCAGGGAAGAGCAGAGCTCAGGTGGAAACCCCACGTGAGGGCTGGGATAGATTAGTGAGGTCTGTAGGGTGTGTGTGTGTGTGTGAGCACTGGAGACACTCCTTTGCCCATCCTGTGTCCCAGCATGCCCTGTGGCTTTTCCTGTGTCCCAGCATGCTCTGCGGCTCTTCCTGTGTCCCAGCATGCCCTGTGGCTCTTCCTGTGTCCCAGCATGCCCTCTGGCTCTTCCTGTGTCCCAGCATGCCCTCTGGTTCTTCCTATGTCCCAGCATGCCCTCTGGCTCTGTGCCCTTCCTAGGAATGTCTACTTTCAAAGAAGCCTGAAGGAGAGAGAGCTAATCCTCTTAACCCAGGAGATACTTCCTCCCTAGCACTAAGAAATAGGTAAAAATGCTTCAGTTTTATTCTTTGACCTTCAAATGTAACCCCCAAATGTAACTAAATTTTCTTAAATATGTGAATCAATTCAACAATGAAACCAAATCCTTTTATTTAGTAATAATTCAGTTTTTCAATTTAGATCTCAATGGCCTGTCACAAAGGCCTGACTTCAGTCATCACTCAATGATTATTATGGTGTCCCCCGTCATGTCTGGGTCAGGTTTAATAAACGACTCTTCCTGTCATCTCTTTGTTTTATGTTTTAAAGTCACCACCTTTTTTTTTTTTTTTTAGTTCTCAGTAGTTCCTTTCAATCCAGCACCTTAAGATCCATTTAAAGATTTATATGATAGCATGATTTCAATCTATTTGTTATGCTGGTGATTTTTATAAAACAGACATCCATCTGTGTGAGATGCAAAAGGCTAGAGGTTTGAATTTGACTTTCCTCCTCCTCTGTGGGGGGAGCCTGCTTTTGGATAAGTGCTGGCCAATATTTTACCATTGCAACTCTGATCAGTGTGCCATATAATTTTTCTTTCAGTTCACCCTTTGTGACTGAGATTCAAGTTGAGGCAGGTATGCCCTCAACAGTAAGAACACACAAGAATTTTCCATCTTGTTATGGGGATCAATTTTGCTGACCCCAAAATGGAAGAATTCTGGACTGGTTACCAATTTTCTCCTCTTGGAGATTTTGTTTTTTACTACTAATAAGTTGAGACATGAGGTAATAAATATATGTTTAATTTTTAACATATGTGGGAACTGAAAATGCCCGCAGTGAAAACAATTTTGGAAATGTAATTGATTTTTTTTTTGCCTCCTGAGCAAAGGCAGAATAATTATATAGTCAGCTTTCGTTAGGAAATTATTACCTGTGCAACTTCCAGGGAAATTCAGTGACCCCTCATGAAACAGAAGTTGTTTTAAATGCCATCCATTCTGTTTGATGTTTAGTAGCACTAGGCAAATCCAAAATGAGGGAGATTATTTTGATTATCTTTTTGTTTATAAACAAAGAATTACACTTTGTTACAAGATTGAATGCTGTGAAAGGCTGTTTTGGAGAAACTGATTTTTAATCTCCTTGAACAAAGGTAGGCCAACTCCTTCCAGAAAGTTCAGCTGAGGTCAGCCTCCATTCATTCTGTATTTCCTGTGAGTCAGGCACCTCATCAAGCAAAGGGAATAAAGATGAATAAGAAATAGCCGTGCTCAAGAGGCTAATAGTTTTGTCAGGGAAATGGAACTAGCAACAGAAATGTCTACAGCAAACGGAAATGTGAAGGATGGGGGCCAGGGCCTCAGGTGTGAGCCATGAGGGGCACCCTGGGCCTCATCTGGAGGATCATTCAGAGAGGTCCGGCGGGACCTCCAGAGGAGGAAACCTGAGCCACACCTGGAGGCTGAGGAGCAGGTTGAGACACAGAGGAAGAGAGGACAATGGCGGAGGCACAGAGCCAGCAGCCGTGGCCTCTGGGAGCAAGAGGACATTGCTCGTGGAGCTAAAATCCCGACAGCGGAAGCCGCTGATGAATTAGGACCAGTAGGTGGAGTCAGGCCATGGAGGGTCTTCTGTGCGTCTGGGAGCAATTGATGAAATCCACAGAGGCACATGACGTGATCAGATTTGCATTTTGGGGCAAAAAGTATCTTGCTGGTGGTTGTATGAAAGCCAAGTGTCAAAGGGCAAACACTAGAGTTAGGGTCCAAGTGTAGAAGGCTTGGATTTCAGTAGCATGGTGAGGACAAAAATTTGGTGGTAAAATCAACAAGTCCTGATATTGGACTAGGTATTGAGCAAGGGAAAGGAATAATAAAAATACTAACAATCATAACTAAAATTAATTGTATTTTTCCTTTTTTTGGTATTGGAAATTGAACCCAGAGGCATTCTACATCTGAGCCACACCTCCAGGCCTTTTTAAATTTTTATTTTGAAACAGGGTCTTGCTAAATTGCTGAGGTTATCACTAAGTTGCCAAGGCTGGCCTCAAACTTGTGATCCTCCTCTCTCAGCCTCCCACATACTGGGATTACAGGTGTGTGCCACCATCCCCTGCTGATTGTATTTTTCTTTAAGTTCCAGCATAAGTGGCATGAAGGAGAGAAGGCGTTTGTCCCTTTATTCATTCATTCATATACTTATCTGTTCATTTGCTTTGTCCTTTAGAACTTATGCTCTAGTGAGTGAGACATGCATGAATCAATTATTACAACACATTTAAAATTATAATACATGTATACTAACATGCTGTAGGATCCCAGATAGGTAACCATTACATAAAAAGTGCTTGAAAATGTTCTACATAAGATCTCATTGACAGATTAACACAGTACTAGATTATCATGGCATTGAACATTTACTTCATCGAATCCCATAGAGAGCTGTCATTATTTAAAACAGAAAAGATTCAAATGTTGATAGCAGCTGAAATAAGCGGTCGTCTGGATGTGACCTATATGCTAAAGTTTCAGACTGACTCCTTTTCCTCAACTCACACACACGCCTGCCCGCACACATGCCGGTGAGATTTATCTTTGTCACCAATGTCCCATCCGACATTTGAGGAGTTTCATCAATGTCAGCTGAGAGCCATTTGTAACATTGAATGAGTACAACTTGGAAGCCATACCTCATGTAATTCAGTTTTTGCAGAGCTGGAAATGTGTACAAGGTAGATGCCCGTGCTCTATTATGGGATGTCCAGGGCGACTGCAAACAGGGCAGGAAAGAAATTCTCTAAGGACATCCTGGAAGCCAATCGCCTGCAGTGCATTGCAGCCTGAAGCAAAAGTAGCAAGCAAGTCAACCTCAGGTGCAGCAATCAGAGATCAGGCGATAAAGAGACGCATTGGAGGAACCAAAACCCAGAGCCATGAGTGGGCTGATTGTGTGTAGACTTCAGGTGAAATGCCATTCTTCTTGACTACCGTTATCTTAAAAATCTTAATATAGTTACATCTATTTAAGTCACTGTTTTGAAAGGCTTCTTATATTTTCTGACAAATTTTTTGTTTGTACAACATAAAGAATTTCTTTAGGTAAGGCAGTTTGCAATTAAAATATGACTCAAAGCACTATAGTTTCTTAGAGGCATTTGGGGTCTTGTCAAAAGTATAATCTTGCAATACTATGTATATGATCAAAATAAGCCCAGGATAGAAATGGAGAAAGAACGAAAACATTTTCTTCTTTCCTCTAAATGTTTTTTTTTTTGAGATAGCTCTGTTTGGTTAGAATGGACTAGAAAATGAAGTAAATAAAGCAAGAAAATAATGATTGGCCACAAGCTCATTGCTTGTAGTAGCTCTCTGGCAGGGTGAGATGAGTTTCCCAATTCCCTTGAGGTGCCCTGCACTAGGATGGGGAGATCTGTCCTCCTGTCGCTTTGTCATGGGACCCCTGGGACCACCTCTGGGACCATGGTCATTCATGATAGTCTCTAGGCCTCAGTTCTTCCATCTGTAAAATGGGAATGGCAAAAGTATCATCTTACCATTTGTGATAAGGATTGAATTAATTAACCAATGTGTCTTGCACATAATAAATACTACATAAGTGTTTGTTATTTCTTCCTATAGAGAAAATTAAAGGGTTTAACAAGTTTCACTTTTCCCTTCAGCTTTAGAGTTTTAGCAGTGTTCTATATAGCAGAGTTTTAGTCTGGTAGTTCACAAAGAATTCCATATTGTGGCGGAATGATCATATACATGTGAATAAGTGATTTAGAGAAGACTCAAATCTTATAAATAAATTTACAAAGTGGATACAGTAGTCATTAGCTTATGACTGAGACTGTGGCTTTCAAAAACCTAGGAATGAACCTTATTTGTTTACTTTGTTTGACATGAAACTCTGCTATGTGTAAATGGCTGGAGAAAGTGAATTTCACCTGCGAAGTGCATTTCGGTGTAAAATGAACACACTTTAGTTTTAGAAAATACGACATACAGTGATGACTTTTAATACAAACCTCGGTATTTTTTTCAGCCACTGAAAATTCTTGGGCAGATGCCTGTGTGCCATTTTAGTTTGACTTTTATCTTCTAATATAAAAACAATGAGCGCTACCAATACAATCACAGAACATTTTAATAACAGAAAAGAAAAACAAGCAGTGGATTGAGCTAGCCATTAATATTGGGTCTGTGTTCACTCACTCATTTTTTTTTCCCTCTGAAAACCAAATAATCCATTTTAGAGCCTGTGGCTACCTGACCAAAGGGATTCATTATCCCATGATTATTATGGGAATTTGGACAGCTCCATAAATCCAGGCTCTGAAATGTGTCATAACATGAAAGCGATTTCAGGAACTGGGGATTATTTTCTGTACACAACGTCTGGCTTGTATTTGTAGGACAGGCATTTGCAGTGGTCATTTAGGAATGTAGATCTTCATTGGTGATGTCCGTAAGAAAAAGGAAAAAGGATGCTGTTATCACCCAATCACCCCACTGATGAACAGAAGTTGTCTCCAATAAATGAAATTATTAGAATGATGTTATTTTCCTTTTATTTCTCTGTCTGTTCTTTTATGGTTTTTAGTGGAGAGGACCAAACTGGGACAAGAAAGCAAACACTAAATTTAAGACTCTCGTCTAGTCTTCTGCTTAAAAAGAGTCTGGGTTTAATGGAAACATTTTATTGGTTTTTTTTTTTATCCATTTCGGATTTCACATTCGTTATTTTGATCAATTGCAGTTTCAGCTTTTTAATAACTGAGTTCTGATTTTTCAGTATTATGGTAAGAGCATCACTATATAGAGACTAAAGGTCTGCATATTTTTAAAAATATTTATTTATTTTTGGTACCGGGGATTTAACTCTACTCTGAGATACACCCACAGCCGTATTTTATTTTTTATTTTGAAACAGAGTCTGCTAAGTTGCTGAGGGTCTCGTGAAGTTGCTGAGGATGGCCTTGAACCTGCAATTCTCCTGTCTCAGCCTCCCTAGTATTGGGGTTACAGGCATGCAGCACCATGCCTGGTTTGCATATTTTTTAAAAGAAATTTAGAAGACAAGATTAATTGGTTTTGTTTATTATAAAGAAATAATAAATAGCTATAGACTTAAGTTTCTAAATTAAGTCCAGATTTCTCATTATCTTTGTATCTAGTCTGCCTTGAGGCTATCACTATTATAATATTTTCTACCCCCGCCATGTCTAAACAAGAATCTTCACATCTTAGATCTGAACATGGAAACACAGCATCTCTTTTGTAGTATAGTAGGAAATTCATTTTTGTTATAATTACCTGTTTTGCTCATTAAAAGATACAAATGTGTGAGTAGAGAGCTGTGCTCCATGTGCTCCATGTTATTAACTATTATAACCCAACATGTAATACACACACACACACACACACACACACACACACACACATTTCTTAAAATAATGACTGATCTATTAATGGTGAAATGTGTCATGCTATAAAAATTGATGGGGTTTTCTTACAAACAAAATGTTTGAAATTACATAAAATACTACCTTTTACAAAAAAAGATTCCCATGTTGGGCAGTAGAGTGGCATGAAAAATAAATCCCACTTCATAGAAGTAGCACATGCATTAAAAGTCTTTCTTGAACTATTATAAAGAATACTTGTGTGTTTTTAAGAAGACAGGACTAAAATTCAGCAAGAGATTTCTTCCTAATGGACACCCAGAAACTCCTTTAAAACATTAGTGCCCTATTCTTAGCATAACTTCTTGGCCTGACATTGTACTACCTTAAAAGCCATCATCTTTCTGAATGGCTTGGAAGTTAGCACCTCAACAGCCTCCTCTAACTACCTTCTCCCTCTAATAACAAGGTCGTGAAAATTAGTGTTTTATGCTTCCAAGTGTGCAAAGATATTGAACAGGCCATGAGGGTGTGGGGGCCTGAGTTTAAGAAGCTGTTACATGTCCGCGATGCTAACAAATGGTCATGGTGGTAATACTGCTTTTCTGAACTATGTCTTATCATATGTAACGGCCCTCTTCCTTCACCTCTATTTTGGTGCTTTTGAAAATTCTCTGTGAGGACTGCATAGTTAGAGACCAAAGCTGGATTCCTTTTAAGATAAGTTAGTCTGTGACCAGGTTGCTGAACTCAAATTTATTTTTACTGTGTTTGGCAAGAAAACAGTGCAGCGTTGTGATCCAAAACTCTTTGCTCATCCAGGAGTTAGTTGCCTTTACTACGTCCACGCTTTTATCTGGAAGTGCATTTTGTGCAAATTTTTAAAGCATTTATGTTTCATTTTTTTAATGTTTATTTTTAAGATCTCAAGCGAGATTAGGGTTTCTAGTGGTGAGAGGCCAGCTTAAGAATCACAGCTAGGAATGGAGCATGCTGTTGTGAAAACTCAGAGTCTCGGGAATGAAGCTGGCAATTCTGAGTGTCTTGACACTGACTCTTCCTGTGGGTCTAATCCTATCAGCCAACGTGTCTTACGGTGATAACCCTGCAGGAGGAAAGGACAAAACCGCTCTAAAGTGATACTTGCTTGACCCTCCCGCCAAGCATCATGGATTTGGATAGTTTCCCACAGTGACTTTCTCAGGTGGCTGAGGAAAGATGCTCAGTCCCTCCTGACACTCTGCAGCCTTGTGTAACTGTGGTAGCACTCTGTGCTTCCACAGGGCATTGAGAGAGAGCCACAGCAGCATTCTATCACCACACTGGGACCCATAAATACCCATGGACATTCCTGTATGTGTGGAGGGGGCAGGGAGTATGGGTGAGCTCATTTGCTCATCCCACATCTACTCAACATTCACTGGGTTCAAATCACCAATAGACTTGGTAACGCAGAAAAACAGAAAGTCAGTATCTATCTTCCAGTATCCTATATCCTCGTGGATACCAGTATCCGCTTTTGTGGGGTGACGTCAAACATTCAAGGCTCTCTAATGTTGGTGCTAAGTCTCTATTTTAGCCTCTACTTGTCAAACTATCTAACTAGAAGAGCACTACAGTACTTACAACATAAACAAAAGCTACAACAAAAATAGGAGGTAATAACAGGTAACATTTAGCAGTTACTAAGAACACATGTCTATTATGTGAGGACTTAATTATCTGATGCATATGAGCTTAAGTGCTTAGTAAAGGCTATTATTGTTATTATTTCCAGGGAACAAAATTTCTCAAACTTATCTATTTTTTTGCATTAATATGCTTATATTTGCAGCCTTTTATTCATACTCAGTCCATACCCTTCGCCATTTTTTGTATGTTTTTAAACTCCCATACTAAGCTCACTCTGACTTATTGCCTCTGCATTTGTTGATGTGTTACTGTTGGCTCCAGGAGCATTCCACCTCTGAACTACACGCCGGCCCTTTTTATTTTTTTAGTTTGAGACAGGGTCTTGCTAAGTGGCCGAGGCCAGTGTCAAACCTGTGATCCTCCTGTCTCAGTCTATCAAGTATTGGGATTACAGGAATGTGCCGCCACACTGGTCTTCTTTAAACGAAATAATGAATAATTTTTCCAATCTAGGAGACCTCTTGGATGGTCTGTTTCTGTCCATCAGGAGAAATGAAGAGCAATGTGGATAAGGAAAGCTACGAAGTAGCTTAATGATGGCCAAAGACAAGTCAATAGGAGAATTAAAGCCAGAAGACTGAGCTCGGATTTTCTATTTTAAATCTGGCTGGAAATTGATTTTAAAAGTTGTGCGTGCATAAGAGTGGTCCAGTGGTTGGATGCGATAGGTGACTGCGAACTTGCTATAATGTGAGTGTCACTGGACATCTTTATCCAATTCACTAATATCTCCCCCATTCTTTCCTCTGTGATGAAATTGTATTTTTGAAGATTTTTTTCTGTGGCTTAAGAGATTTCTTCAACTAATGCAAATAACCTGATTAGAAAGAGTTGTTAGAAGGAAGAGTCATACATTTTATATATGTAGTAATATTATATATAATCTATATATACATATGCATGTTTATGTCTGTATGTGAATATATATGTGTGAATTTACAAGTCTATCTATCTACCATCCCTCCTTTCCTCCTTATTCAAGTAAATATTTTACCATAGTTTACAAACAACAAAGAAACAGAAAAACAGATTGAAAATGGGGCACATGGAGAGAAAAAATAAACCAAAAAAATGTAGTTAATTACTCAAGATCTTGAAAATTATGGAAATATCTCCTGAGGCTTTGTTCATTAAAGAAATAATAAAATACTGTGAGGCAATTAACACCATGCTTGACAGCAAGTTCCCACAAGGCCTGACACTGTGCACCGCTGGGCTGTCCTTGGAGTGGACCTTGATATAAACGAACGAGGTCATAGCAAGAGATGCCCACTCAAAAGCAATTCTGTAGGGGCCATTGTGGTGTCAGGGATCGTCCCAAATCTTTGCTGATCCTTTGTTGATAACACCACTATTTTCGTTAGGAAATACCTGGAAAAGGGGCAGAACAGATGTCTTCTGAGACACTGCCTTGAATAACATGTTTCTTGACTGAATTCTGAAAAGCTGGTCTATGTCCACACGGCCCTGGACCACAGGCTCTGTGTTTTTGAGGCTGAGGAGCTCAGCAAGAGCGCAGCCAGGTAGGAACACATCCTAATGTGGGAGAGGATCTCATGACTAGTGTTTTAAGCAGGCCAAGATTCTGCTTACATGATTATGTTAAATTTGCTTTCACTGGGCGTGGTGGCGCAGGCCTGTAATCCCAGTATGTAGGAGGCTGAGACAGGAGGATAGAAGGTTCGAGGCCAGCTTCAGCAACATAGCGAGACTCTCAGCAACTTACTGAGACTCTTCTCAAAATAAAAAGGGATGGGGTCTAGATCAGAGGCAGAATGCCCCTAGGTTCAATCCTCAGTACAAGAAAAAAAAAATTGCTTTTGTGAATAGATTAACAGGTGGCATAAGTCCAAAGATTTTAGTCTACATGACATAGATAAAACAGTTTTAGCCTGATAACATTTAAGGTACATGCAAAGTAATATTCCCATGACCATAGTAAATACCTCAATGTTAATTTTAAAATGCTATACTATGGTAACCAAATGTTACTTTTTGATCGGGGTTACTAACTATATTCTTAGAATATTTAACGTTTAATTTTATTTGTAATTAATTGTGTAGCAGAATAATTTATATGTTCTGAACCCTCTGATTATAAATAAAACATAATATATGTACTGAAATACAATGAGTCTTATTTCTTTGTAGCATGGGCAGTTTATACACATTCAAAAGCAGTATTAAATTAAGAATCAAGTTTTACACAATGGAGTCATAGTTCAATTGGACATTTTAATTGTTGGCCAAGAAGGTCCTCTCTCCAATTTGGAGACTCATCAGGGAGTCGGGGAGGGGCACGATCACTCACCTGTTAGTAACAGAGTCTAGGCAACAAACAGGTGGCACGATCCACAAATGATTCCTGCCCACAGAAACAAGGGTCAAAGAAAGGCCAATAAAAATTGCAAATAATCTGGGTGTGGTGGTACAAGCCTATACTCCCAGGACAGGGGAGGCTGAGATAGGAGGATCATAGGTTCAAGGACAACCTCAAAATGTAGCAAGACTCTCAGCAACCTAGTGAGACCCTATTTCAAAGACAAATAAAAAAAGGGCAGGATATGTAGCTCAGAGGTAGAATGCCCCTGAGTTCAATCCCCAGTATAAAATAAATAAATAAATAATGTAAAATTAAAAATACTGCAAATAATCCGATATTTGTTTCTGCTATATTTTTGCCACATCAGTCATTCATTGATTCCATGGATATCTATTGCGTAAGTATTACAGATGAGGTCCTGTTCTATCCACTTGAACATGCACTGTGAGAAAAATAGCAAGAGAGGCAGAGAAGCTCGTTGTAAGTCTGCTGTTTGCCTAAGGAAATAATGGCCTGCACTTGGCAGACTTAGTGTTTGTCATTCCCTCATTGAACAAACATTCATTAAGGCACTGTGCTAAGTGCCAGGGATTCACTGGAAAATAAGAAAGACTGAGGTCCTGCCAACTGGTGGGAGGAGAAAATCACAGATAAATATATGTACATGTGTCCCCAGACTCAAAATATTCAACTCTTAGGAAGAGTGTCTGTCATGGAAATAAAGAAGGGGGTGGTAATGTGTCAATGCTGGAATAAGGTTATTGGGAAATTCCCACCTGAGAGAATGTTAATTCAGCTGATAGTCAAGGCTCGGGAGGAAGCGTCCATGGGACAGCTTGGGGTGAGCCCTCCAGGAGGAGGGCAAAGCAAGCGTGAAACCAGGCTGTGTGGGTCACAGTGACTGAGAAACACAGCTTGAGACGTGTTGGGCAAGGTGGTGGGCACTGCACACAAGGATGTTTTCTCCTCTTCAACTGTAAAATTCTTCCTGAAACAAGCACAACGAATTTAAAAAAGGACAAAGTAGAAGATGCAGAGCAAGACAAAGATGGGAGGTGTGTAGTTCATTTGTCATGATGCAGTATTAATTCAGGCAGTGACTTGGACTACAGAAGTGGCCTGCACATCGCAGGAGATGCATTGAAGGTATCTGTTGTTTGCAGGATGTATAGCATTAACAAAGGATTGTGTGTGGGAGGTGAGGAAAAGAAGGATTACAGTGGGACCACATACTTAGCAGCTGAGTGAAGGTGAGGCAAGTGGATGAGGCATGGAAGCCAACTAGGCTTACCGAGGACAAACAGGTGTCAGGGTTATGGCAGTCATTGAGAGTCTCTGTTCTTCCAGGTACCTCTCGAGCCTTATAGTGACACATGGCCAGTTGACTGCCCTAGTGAATGGAATGGGAAAGAGAATGTGAGTCTGCCATTTCTACATAGAAGCTATAGAAGGTAGTGAGAGCTTTCAATATTTTTTTCTTAGTCAATAATCTGTTGGGGATTAAATTCTGGAAACTTTAGAAGAAGTTTAAACTGGAAATATAATTGTTGTAGTCAGTAGCAGTCAGATGAGAGTTAGCTTGAGATTGTTTTGGCAGAGGATATAAGGAGAGAAGAGAGGGATTTAGCTGTAAGAAACCCCCATATTTACCCTAGAGTAGAAAAACTGGAATTGTAAAGGACAGTGTAAGGACTGGAAGAAAATTGGGAGAAGATGGTGTTTTGGTCTTTCCAGGCTGCCGTAATGAAACACCACATGCTAGGTAGCTGAAATTACAGAAACTGATTTTCTCATAGTTCTGGAGGCTGAAAATCCAAGGTCAAGTTGGCAGCATGGTTGGTTTCTGGTGAAACTTCTTTTCCTACCTTCCGGGTGCCTGGTTTGTCTTCACATGGATTATATTCTGAAAATGTGGAAAGAAAAAGAGAGACAGAGCATTTTGATGTTTCTTCTTATAAGATCACTACATTAGCTTTTCATTACTGTGATATAAATACCTGCCAAGAACAATTAAGAGAAGAAAAGGTTTATTGTGGCTCCCAGTTTTAGAAGTTCACCCATGGTCAGCCAGCTTCAAGGCAGAAACATCATGGTGGCAGGGTACGATGGTGGGCTGCTCAACTCACTGCAGCCTGGAGGAAGAAGAAGGAGGAGGAGAAGGAGGAGGGGGAGGAGGAGGAGAAGGAGGAG
>PVJS01035578.1:0-20923 GCA_004027185.1 Glis glis | reverse complement strand
TTCAGAGGGTATCTCCCAGGAGACTCCCCAGGCTTGTTTTTGTTTAGCCCTGTTTTCCAGGCCCACCTTCAGACTGGAATCCCAGGCAACATCAGAGCATCCTCAAATCAGGGCTAGAAGAAGCCGGGACATCTTGTCCAAGTAAGAACTTGAGGTTCAGAGAGAAAAAGGTACTAAGCCTGGTCACCCCAGGCATCAGAACCCGGAGCTGCTTCTCTGCCCAGACCAGACCTGCTAAAAAGGGGACAGGGCCAGCCAAGGAAGGAGGAACAGGCACCGTCCAGGCTGGGGTGTAGGAACCAGCAATACCGTACACCCCAAGTTAGCCTGAGGCCAGCCTAACCCACCCCCTGCCAGCATGTCCCTCTGACTCCACGAGCCCCTGGCACCCACCACAGGCATTTCCCTGTTTGCCGTTTTGTGTCCATCCCTCAGTCCCCCCACCCTGACTGCTGCTTTTGCAGGCTCCAAGCCAGGGGAAGGCTGATGGAGGGGTTTGTCCTAGACTCAGCCCCACTCACTTCTGTCAGTCAGCCTGCCCCCTTCCCTTCCTCCTGCTTCACAGACTGCCAAGACTGAAAGCCCCTACCCCACCCACCACCCCCACAGCCCCTGGCCCTGACTCAGCCCATAAATTACCTAGGGATGGTCGCTGACTCAGCCAGGAAGCCCACAGCCCCCAGCCCCAACCCCAGGCCTCAACCCCACAGCTGGCTCTCATTCCAGGGTGCCTGGCCCCTCCTCTCAGGAAATTCCTGGAAAATATCAGGCTTCTTGGAGGGGAGATCTCTTAACCACAGCCCCAGCAGGGAACGAAACTGCTGCGGCCTCATCCATCATTCTGCTGTCTTGCCCCTCCTCCTGTTGCTTGTGGGTTGTGTAGGGCTGAGCACAGAGGTGTCAGTCCCTGTAAAGTGATAGGCACATGGGCCTAGAGGGAACTTGGAGTGGAGGTGGGAGGAGAGGCCAGCTTGAGGTGGGATGGTCCTGGGCTAGGAAGGGTGATGGAAACTGAGGCAGAAGAGATAGAAAGGGTGCTCCAGATCTGGGGGAGGAGGGGTTATAAACAAGGCAGGGGTGAGAACAAACTGGATCGTAGAGGGGTTGGGAAGGATACGAGAGTACCAGGTTAGAGGGCTTGCTGGGTGAGGGAGCCTGGGCTGATGGGGTGGGCCAGGCTGTGCCAGCTGCACAGGATCTCTAAGGCAAAGGCCCAAGAGATTCTAGGGGACTTAGGAGCAGAGGATAGGACTGGAGAGGCCCAGGGGTGATTGAGGCCAACAACCTGAGACAAGATGAACCAGCAGGCCCCAAGGAACACTGGTCCCACCAACATCCTTGGACAGCCTGGAGCTCCCAGTGCCCACTGGGGCCTGGCCTGGGTCAGGGCCTCTGCCTCCTCACACTCCAATCAGGTGGCAGAGGCAGGGCTCCCGCCCTCAAGGAGTGCAGACCGAGGGACATGGCCATGGCCTCCGGAAACCCTCAGTCTAAGGAGGAAACACATTCCCTTCCTTAGGGAGCCCCCAGTCTAAGGGAGGGACAGAACTCCCAGGCCCTTCCTGCCGCCTCTGGGTCCCAGGGCCCCTTCAATCCTTTCCTCGGAAACCCCATTCATTTGTGAAGAAAAGCCAAGTCCAATCCTCAGATAAAACATGCTTCCCCTCAGACAACAAAAACGTTTTTTAAGTGTGAAAATTCCCCTCCCCACACACACACTGGAGAAGGATAGCTGGGTGATTGGCTGTAGCCACAGTTGTGGAGTCACAGAGGAGAGAAGCCAAGGGCAGAAGGGGGCCAGGGTGCTGAGGGGAGGGTCTGCTGAGTTTCAGGCATTTGCTCCCTTTCCTGGGAATAGCTGGTTTACAGTGGCATGCTGGGGTCAGGGAGGGGTGGGGACGCGGCCAGTCAAACAAACAAAAAGAAAAGAAAGGAAGACTGTGGGGAGGAAGAGTGACACAGAGCGGAAATTCCTTGAAAGCCAGGCCTCCTCTGGTATCCTCGGCTCTGAAGCCAGGAAGCTGCTTAATAAACAGGGCTCCCAGGAAGGCCTTCCTCGTCCCCCAGCTGGAGGCAAGCCTTTCGCCACACCGGTGTCTCTCCAAGGTCTTAAAACGTCATATTGACATTCCCGAGTGGTATGTTGGACCACCCAACCCTCAGAGACAGAGCCACCTTGGTCACCGTGACATGCCAGCACCTGGCGGAGGTTCTTCCGCTTACATCTGTCTGTTCGAGGTATGAAAGAAAGAGGGTAGGACTGGGCTAGAGGATGCCAAACAGGCCCACCCTGGGATTTGGCCTCTGGAGACACTCCGGGTGCTTGTCTCCTTCCTGGTGCTGCTTAACACCCGATTCTGTTCCCGAGGCCTGAGTTGGGGAGCGCAGGCTTGTCAGGGCTGGCTGGCTCTCCCCTCTGTGATGGGACAGGAGTCGTAGCTGAGACCCACCTCAATGGGCCCAGTCCCTGAAGGGTGGAGGGTCTGCTGGTAGGGCTGCTCTGGAAAGAGAGGTGGAGGCATCCTGCCTCATTGTCACTGGTCTGCCACATTTCCAGAAATTCTTCCTGGAATTAAGAAGAGTAAAGAGAAGCCTGGGCAGCCTGGAAGGCTTCCAGAAAGGGGTCACCAAGTGGGAACCAGGTTTCTCAGAGGAAAAACTGACTGATGGAATCAGGGCTCACCATATCTGTGCTGGACCAAGCTGTGCTTGTGTCTGCGCAACAGAGAGGAAGAGAAAGACCTGAACATCTCTGGGCTTCCCACAGGACTTATTAAACTCTAACATCAGGAAAGACTAAAGCCTCCCTCTATTTTAGTGTCTGTCTGCTAGGTCTCAAGGGAGTAACATAGGAAAAATTACTATCATTATTCTCTATAATAAAGCATTTCCCTAGTGTGTTCTGTTTACCACCAGCCCACAGGGATGGCCTTTAATATAATAGGCAGGTTTTCAGAGCTGAGCACATCATCTACCCTCTTAAGGACTCCTGGTACCAATGGAAATGTCAAAGTCTACATAAATCCTGAAGAGACTCAACTCAGTTTGGTTAATCTGGTGTTTCTCAAACTTATTTGACTCAGAACCCCTTTTTCATGGGACACATAATCATGAAGTAGCATTCCATACATTTTGAGGAAGCTGCATTTAAGCTTTTGATGGGCGGTTTTCTAACTTTGCTCCATTCAAGGTCCCTGTCCTCCCGGGTGGGGATAAGGAAAAAGGGGAAAATGAGTCCCTCACACCGTGTCTTCATTCTACCACACACACCCAATTCAAACACTAGGTCCTTTATTCTGCTTTGAGTTTCCAGAAATACATTTTCACTGATGAAAGGGACTTCTCTGCTAAAACTAAGTTTGAGAGTTGCTATGGTCTGAATGTTGGTGTCCCCCCAAAATTCATATGTTGGAACTTAAAACCCAGTGTGATAGTATTAAGAGGTGGGGCTTCTAGAAGGTTATTAAGTCATGGGGGAAGAGCTCTTTTGAATAGGATTAGAGCCTTTATAAAAGAGGCCTGCGGGAAGCCCTAGCCCCTTCTGCCATGGGAGGATGCAGCAAGAAGGCACCATCTTTGAAGCAGAGAGCCCTCACTGGACACTGACCCTGCTGGCACTGTGATACTGGACTTCCCAGCTTCAGAACTGTGAGCAATAAATTTCCATACTTTATGAATTACTCAGTCTCAGAGATTTTGTTATAGCAGCCTGAACTAAGACAAGAGCCATTACTTTATGGTTCTTCATGAATATACCAAGAAAAAGAAAAAATAGGCAGAGTTGCAGAGATATCTAGAAATAAAAATAGCAAAATTTAAAAATGCAATGGAATAAGCGGTTTCAGACAGTATCTGAGGTAATCTCCCAGTACATAAGTCTCACGGTGCTCTAACCAGGGTTTTCTTTGGTTGTTGTGGTGGTGATACTGGGGATTGAACCCGGGAATGTTCTACCTCCAAGCTACACCCCCAGCCCTATTTTATTTTTTATTCAGAAACAGGATCTCATTAAGTTGCTGAGGGCCTCACTAAGTTGCTGAGGCTGACATTGAAACTGCGACTTTCCTTTCTCAGCATCCCAAGTACTGGGATTACAAATGTGCACCACCACACCCGGCTGACCATGTTTTCTAATCCCTGGTCAAATGGGGAAAGCGGGACAGGAAGAGTCGAGCTGCCTGCAGAGGACCCTAGCTCTCTGACCAGTTATCTGGCCATCTTTTCTTAGCATCTCGGCTCAAGAGAAGCGCTCCTGCCCTCAAGAGGCTCCTAGATTCATGGTGGGGGAAAACTCTCCCACCAAGGAATTGCTAATGAAAACCAACTGAAATTCAGTGCAGAAGTAGGGTACTGTGGCCAGGGCTGTCGGAGGTCAGAAGGAAAGAATTTCAGGGAGCCAGGGGGTGAGGAAGGCTTCTCTTTGACATCTGGAATTGTACCGTGATGTGGCCCACAGCCTGGCAGGATTCTTCTATATGAAACCCCTGTCTTCTTTACTTCTAGAGAATGCTTAGCATTGCCTCTTGTTCTTCCCAGTCTCTCTTCCTGGAATTCTACTAGGCATAGCTTGTATCTTCTTGTTCTGTTCTTCAAACTTCTCAAACATTTAACTTATTTTCTATTTATTCACTTCTTTGTGCTATAGTTTGGGTAAATTCTCAGCTTTCCTTTTCCAGCTCTGTTTAAGCCATTGGGTTTAAATTCCAATTATTTTTGTTGTTGTTGTTTTGAGGTACTGGGGATTGAACCCAGGGGCATTCTACCTCCAACCTACACTCCCAGCCCTATTTTTTATTCTTTATTTTTGAAATAGGGTCTCACCAAGTTGCGGAGGGCCTCACTAAGTAGCTGAGACTGGCCGCAAACCCAGATCCTCTAGTCTCAGCCTCCCAAGTACTGGGATTACAAGCGTGTGCCACCATGCCCGGCTTTGTTGTTGTTTTAGAAGTTCTATCAGTCCAGCTTTTGCTGAGGGCCTTACTAAGCAGCTGAGGCTGGCCGCGAACCCGGATCCTCCAGTCTCTGCCTCCCAAGTACTGGGATGACAAGTGTGTGCCACCACGCCCGGCCAGCTTTTGAAATTCAAAACCAGGTGAGTGTGGTAGTGCATGCTTGTCATCCCAGTACTAGGGAGGCTGAGACAAGAGGATCGCAAGTTTGCGGCCAGCCTCAGCTACTTAGTGAGACCCTCTGCAACTTAGTGAGACCCTGTTTCAAAATCAAGAATTGAAAATCGGTGTGGGGGTGGTGCTCAGAGATAGAATGCCCCTGGGTTCAATCCCCAGTACCAAAAAAAAGAAAAAAAAGAAATTCAAAACCCCAAAATTCTGGCCTATTCCCTAAAGTGACAAATGCTGAATGGTCAAGCTCAGGCTTCCCACACAGGGTCCAGCAGCTTCATTGGACCCTGTCCCCCTTCGCAGTCCCCCCAGTAACCCAGGAGCCATAAAAATATTCACGTTCTCTACACATGCCTCAGCAAACTAGCTAAAGGACTAGGGGTCAGAGCTAAGGAGGACAAGAAAACATTGGGGGAAAGCACTAGCTAATATATTTTTTAAATGATAACAATAGCCTATCATATATAGTAGATACTACTATTACCATTATGATGATCATTCTTATTTTGCCACCTTCTGTAGCCTTGGGAACACCCCTTGTTTCTCTAAACCTTGTCTCCTTACCAATGAGATATACATGAAATTTGATTCATTCCTTCATCAGTTCCCCGCAATCTGCCTTCTCCTTCCCCTTTTCCTAGTCCAATGGGGGTCTAGGCTGGTAGAGGCCTGGGCCCAGATAACAGCTAAACAATGGCATCCAAGCCTAGAGCAAGTGAGGCCGTGGGAACCAACCAGGGTTCTGGGGAGAGGGGCCGGAAAAGGGGGGGAGGAAACCGGGCAGCTGGACAGGCAGTGGCGTCCGCCCCCAGCCTGCCCTGGAAGCCCTGCTCCGAGGTCGGTGGAAATCGGGCTGTTTCTCTTGGATGGCCCCTGCTGGGCCACTCATTCACTCAATAGCTATTTACTGGACACCTACTAGGTACTGGGCCCTATGCCAGGAACAACCTTGCCCCTCAGGCAGCCCCTTTGACTCTGCAAAAACATTCACAGCCGTTGCCTCTGGACTCACCCCACGGTCTCGTGTGACCACAAGGCTGAGATCAACAGCCCCTCTTTTTTTTTTCAACAGCCCCTCTTGACAAATCAGAAGCCGAGGTTCAACCAGTTGCCATGACTTCTGCAAGGGGGCACACAGAGTGGCCCCTCTGTGGGGGCAACATCCTCAGCATCTTGCCTGAGGCTAAGAGAGATTGACCCGCCTACTCACTCTCTCTCTCTCTCTCTTCACACACACACACACACACACACACACACACACACACACACATTTTGCAGCCTCCAGGGTGCCGGGGGTAACCATCTTCACCCCTGACAGTTGTTTTGGAATCTCCATTGAATTCCAGCTGATGATCACTTTTCTTAAAACTTCCTCTTCGCTATCACGGATGAAGGCCTCAAATCCATAATGGAAATTGCTCAACTTTCCAGTAAAAGGCCACTAGCACCCTTTCTCCATCTTTGCTGTAGGGGAGAAAGGTCTGGAGGGTTTGATGAGCAATTTTTCTTGGAAACCGAGCTTTTTCATCTGGCTTCGTGAGCTGGCAGCTGGGTTTCTACTGGGCTCCTGTCAATTTCTGCTCATCTGGGTTTGGCAGGGTATGGAGAACAGACTCCAGAGATTCCTGATGTCCTGCTAGAAGAGTAAGGCTGAAGCTACAGGGCTCTTTGCTCTCATTTTATGCTGTGGCCCTACCAGGGGAGCTGTTTCAAACTCCATTGTTGCTTAATGTCATTGCTGGGCCCTGTTCAAGGCCAGTGCCTCCCAGATAAAGGACACCTGTGAATATACCTGCCACGGGTCATATGCACATACATGATGCACACACATCCTACACACACTCACACCATACTACCTTTTCTACATGTTTACTACATATGGTACGAACATTGCTTATACCCACACTGAACACATACACTTCCATGTTTTACAAACATACCTACTGCATCTCTCTCTCACACACACACATACACACACACACACACACACACACACACACACACTAAACCCACACACATTCATATCACATTTATTCTACAAGAACATATGCTTTGTATATCAGCATACATTATAAACACATACTACATTCACAAACATGAACGTGGACAGACACACAACCAAATGTACACACACATTTCACAGACTTTTATTTTTCTGATTAAAGTTTGTTTCAAGATACAGGGTTCTATTTAAACTCAGTTATAGAACTCATTGATTTCTCTTGGTCTCTTCTGTTTTTCTTAACAATACTTAATGTTTTTTCTGTTTCCGAAAAAAAACCTAAACTCTTCTTATTAGCTATAAATGAATGCTCTGGGCATAAATTTCTCGAAGTGCCAGAAAAATAAATGAATCAAGAACTCTGATTTGGGGGTGTTTACCCTCCCTCTTCTTCTCTACAAAACTGGATCTGCCTTTGTCTGCATGAGGCCAAGCATCTGATGCCAAGAGATACCTGCCTTCCATTAAATGTTTGGCCCTGGGGGAACACATATAAGATTTGCCACATTAATGAGAGACCCACTTCTCATGTAAGATTGGTCCTCAGCCCACTGTTAGAACACAGGATGTCACAGAGGGTGTTATGAAGATGGGAGATACAGGCACATGTGCCACCAACCCCCTCCAGGCCACAGCAGACACCACCATCTGATCACAGCATCTGACACACACACACACACACACACACACACCCGGCCTGGACGTGGCTTTGCACTCCTCACACAGCCCTGATCACCAGCTAATTGGAGCTAGCAAGGGAGGCGGGAACTAGTTGTGATCTCACTAAGCCCAACCCCTCATCCTGTGGGTGAGGACACTGGGGCCCAGAGAGTGAAAGGATTTGTGCAAAGTCACAGCACAATGCTGCCCAGCCAACATAAGGTGATCCTCGCAAAGCCTCCTGCCCTGCTCTGTGCCCCCACATGGGCCTGTGTAAGGACAAGAACCTCCCTGGGAGCTGAAGGAGAGGGGACAGAAGAAGGCTAGGCCAGGCCTGAGTTCCTGAAATATGCTGAGCCCTCGTCCCTGGTCTAAGCCACAGCCATCCTCGCTGGAGCAAACTAAGGGTCCCTGCTGTCTCAGGTGTGGCTCTCCTGGCCCCCAATGCCTGGACCTCTGGCGTTGTGTTCAAGGCTGGGAACGGGAGCCCTGCTAGAGTTTACCCCTACCTGAGGCCTCCCCTCCTCCCCAAAGCCTTCGCAGCTTCACATAGCCCACCGAGTGCCTCTCACCATAACTGCTGCTCCTCACAAACAGATGTTTGTCCTTAGGCTGTCACCTGCTGGTCACTGGTTTAGTCCCACAACTACACTGGAAGTGCCCCTTAGGGCCACCACACCTTTGTTGGCACTGCACCCTCTCCACCTTCTCTGCCTCCTACCCATCCTTTAATGTCCATTGCAGGTGTCACACTGCCCCCCCCCCATCCCTCAACCCAAAGCACACACATGCCTTGCTACACACCTCCAAAACTGCATTTCTGGGCTTCTCTCAAGACCCCATCCAGGTCCTACGTGCTGTCGTCAAAAGAGTTCATTGTTTTCAACCCCAGTGCCATGGTGGAACTTCAAGGAACCAGTATCTTCTCCAAGAGGAGCCCCCACCCCCACTAACAACCCCGGTCAACTCAGGCCTGATATGGGGACGTCTGCCTGCTATTCCTGGCAAGCTCCTGAGCCAGGCCCACTGGGGCAGGGGTGGGAGCTGAGGACCAGTCTGTGCATAGGTGATAGAGTCCTGTTCCTCCAGGAGTTCCCAGACAACCCACTCCTCTGGACTGGGCCCCAGGCAGGAGGCAGGGAGCCTGGCCCCAGACACCTCCTCTTGGGCAATCCTGTCCCTCAGGGCAACAGCTGCTGCAGGCAGCACTAGTGGGGCACCCTGTGAGGGAGACTCCTCCTGGAAAGTCCTGTGCTGGGGCCAGCTGGACATGGTGGACCCACCTGTGCTGCTCCCAGCCCTGGGTGGGCATCACAGCTGCCAGGAACATTCTTTTCCAGGGAAGGGGATACAGCTGCTATGAGAGCTGCGGGGCGATGCAGGAGGCATGGGGCAGGGGTGGTGCTGAGAAACTGAGCCTCAGCACTTGAGTCACATCATGCCCAGACAGAAGCAGCTCACACAGGCGGACAGATGTGCTGTGACGTGTGCTCATCCTGCAGTCATGCAGATATCCCCACCCAGCCCCACACCATCCTGTGGCACTCTACCAGATCACCTCCGCCAGGAGTGGGCAAAGCCACTGCTGGGAGAGGATGGATCCTTTCAGACAATAAAGGAAGAAATTGCAGCAATCTGGAGTCAGACAGGAAAAACTGCCTCTGCCAGTGGGAAAACCCTCAAATCCCAGTGTTTCCCTCTCAGCCTAAACCTTTGTCTGTGTCTTCAGTACCTTTAAGAATTGTCTCAGCTGGGCGTGGTGGTGCATGCCTGTAATCCCAGTACTTGGGAGGCTGAGACTGGAGGATTCCAGGTACTAGGACAGTCTCAGCAAGTAGCGAGACTTCCAGCAACCTAGAGAGACCTGTTTCAAAACAAAAAATTTAAAAAAGGTCTGGGTTATAGCTCAGAGGTAGAATGCTCCTTGGTTCAATTCCCAGTACCACAAAAAAAAAAAAGAATTATCTCTATCTCTTCTGGACCCAGGGTCCAGAGCTCAGCCCAGATCACCTTCCAAGCAGCCCCTGGGTGCTCTCCTGTAATGCTGGATTAGGACCCAAGAAGTCTGACTTCTCCAAGCCCAGCTGAGTGACCTTGAGCCAGTCCCTTGACTTTCCTGCTTCCTGGCCTCTGTGTGAAGGGCAGCTCCAAAGTCCTTTCAGCTTTGAAATTATGTGAAAGAGTGGGCTAGGGTAAGGAGAGGGGACTGGGGAGGAAGGGAGCTTAGAAAGGAGAATCCTCTGACTGTGACATGTAGAAATTACTGAGAACATAGTAGAAGCCCCTTGAAGATTTCCTAAAGAAAGGACAGGTGGAGGTGAACGGAGAAGGAGGCTACAGAGTGGGAGAGAAATCAGGTGACAGCCTCCCAACCAGAGGAGGGAGGTGCAGGCAGCACAGCCTAAGAGAAGGTGCTGTCAGCCCACTTTCCATCCCGGCCCCTCCCAGGCACCAGCCTGAGTGAGCCGCCCCATCAGTACTTGCGGCAGGCACGTCTCTGAGGAGAACCAGACCCTGGGGCTTGCTGGGATGATTCAGCCCATGGACAGAATGTGGATGAAGCCTGGGTATGCACCTGGAACAGTCACGTTAGCAATCATTCTGTTGTTGTTGTTGTTGTCCTGACACCTAATACTACGAGTTTCTCTTTTGTATTTCCAGGAAACTGACTGTTTCCATCCAAGGCTGAGACTCTCCTGATTTCAAAATTACATCATGACTAAGTTATTTCTTACCTTCAGACTTTTTGAAATGCATGATTTTTTATGACCTTCTGTCAGAAAAGATGCCTTCTGTGTACGTTAGCTTTTTCTCCCTTACATTCAACCCCAAATTTTGGTGACTGAAGACAAGCCCTTAGTGGCTTGTGAGTCTGTGGGTGGGCAATTGGCCCTGGACCTGGGCTCAGCAGGGTGGCTCTTCGAGGTCCTCCCCTGGGCTCACTCACAGCTGCAGTCAGCTGGTGGCGCAGCTGGGGGCTGTTGGGTGATGGCTGCACTCGCCGGCCCTCTGGGGTTTGGAACTGGCTGTTGTTTAGTTATCTGCCTGGGTAACAGGAGTGAATGGGACATGACTCCTACAGGCTAGCCTGGGCCTGTTCACATGGTGGCCATCACAGGAACAGCAAGGGAGGGAAAGCCCCGTGCAAGCTGCTTTTCAGCCTCTCTTCACATTTGCTAGGGGCCAAAGCGAATCACAGGGCCATGCTCAGGCTTGAGGGGTAGAAAAACAGACTCCAGTTTTTGATGAGAGGAACTAAAAAGTCACACAGGCAGGGTGTTCTTGCAGGGCTGGAGGAAGTATAGCTAATGTTCTTCCTAACCGTCCACCACACCCTCTTTTGTTCCTCTCCACAGGCTTGTTCATAGAATTTCACTGCTATGACATAGGATTGACTCTAGTCTTAGCTTTTTCCTGTGCAACTCTGGATATACCATCTGCCACTATCATCTGACTTTGTGTGGTTGTGTGTGTGTGTGTGTGTGTGGTTGTGTGTGTGTGTGGTTGTGTGTATGTGTGTAGTTGTGTGTATGTTTGGGGGTGTGATTGAATCCAGGAGTGTTCTACTTCTTCTGAACTGCACCCCCAGGCCTATTTTACTTTTTATTTTGAAACAGGGACTTGCTAAGTTTCTGAGGGACTTGCTAAGTGCTGAGGCTGGCCTGGAACCTGCAATCCTTCTATCTCAGCCTCTCAAATATTGGGATTACCGGCATGCACTAGCACACCCGGCTTTACTTATGTGTGTATGTGGTACTGGGGATTGAACCCAGGGGCAGTCTACATCTGAGCTACACCCCCAGCCCTTTTAATTTCCTTTTTATTTTTTGTTTTTGAAACAGGATCTCACTAGGTTGGTGAGAGTCTATGAGCCTGTGATCTTCCTGTGTCAACCTCCCAAGTACTGGGATTACAAACATGCTCCACCATGCCCAGCTTTGACTTTCCTTTTTTTTTTTTTTTTTTTGACACTGGGGATTGAACCCAGGAGGATTCTACCTCCGGGCTACACTCCCAGCCTTTTTTATTTTTTATGTTATGTTTTAGGGTCTCACTAAGATGCTGAAGTTGGTCTCAAACCTGCGATCCTCCTGTCTCAGCCTCCCAAGTACTGTGAAGACAGGTGTGCACCACCGCGCCCTGCTTGACTTTCCTTTTAATGTAAGTGATGGAACCTGCAGCCTCAGCATGCTAGGCAAGTGCGCTCCCACTGAGCTACATCCCCAGCGCCTGACATTTGAATCAGAGTGGGAAGGAACCTTAACGGCCAGCTCATTCAATACCCCAGAGATAAAGGCCCTCTCTGACAGGATCCATCCCGTTTTCCTTTTGCTTTCCTTTTTAATGACACAAAATGAGTGTGAGAACTATATAGTAAGCCTTCAAATCCTGGAAAATACTGGCTTCTAAGTCTTCTCCTTTCCAGGTTAAATATCCTAAAAATTTTTAACTTGTTTCTGCTTTATAAAACTTACAGATTTTCTTGCTTTATTGTGGCCCTTTAAATATATAACATTTTACTGTTCTTTGAAAAGGTGGTACTGAAAGCTATAATATTTGGTTTCCTCATCAATGTACCATTGAGTTTCTTATCTCTATACAAAGGTTCCAATGCACATTGAATCATTTTTGAAGAATATTATTCAGTATAAACTCTGCTTTTTATGTTAGTTTAAAATGAGATACACTGTGGGGAGGCTGAGAGTATAGCTCAGTGATGGAGCACTTGCCTAGCTGGGGACCTGGGTTCTATCCCCAGTACCACACACCCACACACATACACAAATAAAAGGGGCTGGGGGTGTACTCAGAGGTAGAGCACTTGCATAGCATGGGCGAAGCCCTATATTCTATCTATCCCTAGCTTCACAAAAGAGAGAGAGATACACCGGACTTTCACCAACAGAGAGCTCATAAATGAAGCCCTAGAAATCCATACAATTTTGTGGTCTGCTTTTTAAATTTAATATGTTTGAACATAATTCTGGGTTAATCAATATAGATCTACATTATTTGCCCTCTTTTTTGGTAAATATTTCAAATTACCTTTATATAAGTAATTTATTTAAAACAAAAAGGAAAGCTATTAGCTTTGATGAAATTTTACATAAGTATACACTTATGTAACTACTACCTAGACCAAGATGTCAAACATTTCCAACACTCCAGAAAGTTCCCTCATCTTCTTCCTCGTCAATACCTCCCCATCCCTGTAACTCCTCTGACCACTATCACCTTAGATTAGCTTTCCCTGTTTTAGAATTTTACATAAATGGAATCATACAGTATGTATTCTTTTATATACGATTCGTACATAGTTGGTTTTTTAGATTTACCCATGTAGTTTGTGAATAGGTATTTCATTTCTTTTCAATTGTTGTGAAGATTTCCATCTTATAAATATATATGATTTGTTTACCCATTTTCCTGTTGACATATATTTAGAGATGCAGATTAAACCCACAATGCAGGCTCTTTACACATTCACTAGAAGAGCCAGGCTGAAGCAGGCTGATAGTACTAAGTGTTGGCAAGGATGCTGGAGCTATTGGGGCTCATAAACCGGGCGTGGGAGTGTTCATTGGAACAATCACTGTTTTGCAGCATCAACTCAAATTGAATATACATAATCCTTTGAACCCAGCAATCTCATCTATACCCAAGAGAAAGGCATGCTTATGCTGGCCAAAAGACATGTACCAGAATGTTCTTGGCAGCTTTATTGATAATTCCATCACTGTGTAAATGGCACACAAGTTCTGCATTGTGTGAATGTTCCAACCCCCCATTGAGTGGTATCAGTTCTAAATGAGGCTGAGATAAGCGCCTTCATGCACACTCCTTGCATGAACTCACTATTATTTCCTTAGGATCAATTCCCAGAAGTGGATTGCTGAGTCAGAAGGTATGTGCCTCTTTAGGGTTTGAGACCCACATTGCTGAGCTGCCCCTGAAGGCTGGCATTGGTTCCCCTCCTGCTGTTTACCTGCACCTGTGGCAGGAGTCTTTCCTAAACCCAAAAGTCATGCTCATTTCAACATGCCCGGCCCCCTCCCTGGAGCCTAGACAACCTTAGCTTTCCTGGCACGGAGCGGAAGGAAGGTGTGGGTCAATGCCCTGGAGAGCAAAAAGGCCACACTCTCAGGGCCAGGTCCTGGAGCCACAGAACCACCATCCTCCTGAGGCCCAGACTGAGCTTACCAGAGCAGCCCCAGGGCAGAACATCTGCTGGTGCTGAGCTGGCTCTGCAGCCTCCCACGGTCTGTGCACAGGAAATGGTAGCTGGGCACACAAGTGAGCAGCTGCTGTGGCCCAGGGGCCGACGCAGGCCAGTCCAACATGGGAACGTCAGCGGGTCAGCAAAACACCCAGGACTTCCTCCTCCTCGGCCCCAGCCCTCTCAGCTGGACTCCCAGCCTCTGCCCTGAGCCTCTTCCAGATTTCCCTTCCCCTGCCCACAGGATGTCCCAGAGTTCAGGCAGGCAGCAGTGTGTACAGGACTGCGGGGAAGGAAGTCCAAATGGTCCCGGTATCAAAGCCTTCCCTCTTCTTTGGGATCAGGGCACAGTCTATGGGACATAGTGATGTGAGAGGCCCCAAAAAGTCCTCTATCCAGAAAGAGTCCCCCATTTCACCAGTGACAGTGCCTAAAGTGCCCCCATTATCCCCCAGTGGCCTCTTGCTACATTGTGCACTGCCTGGCGCCCTTCCCTCAGCAGGAGGGAGGGAAGTCACAAGCAGGAAGGGGAAGGAAGGAGGCAGGAAGTCAGCCTCCCCACTTCCCAGTCCAGCTGCAGCTGCTCTGGCCCTCCCAACACCGCCAGGCCCTTTCCCACATCCGGAAGACCCAGGATTCAACCTCCCCCAAGTTCTTTCCTACCAAGGGTCTGGCTTCTGCCCACCCCCAGGGCAGGGACAGGGCCATGACTGAGGGCAGGACACAGGCTTTAGGGTCTGGCAGAGTCCACTCACCGGGTGACCCAGCTTTAAAGAAGAGGTGACTATCTGGTCATGACTGCCACATCCATGAGACAGGACTAATAGACAATATATGACTCCCACCAGGCTCAGGGGGACGGGGAGGGGGAGGGGAGGGAGGAAAGGGGCTGAGCAGCCCCTGCCCAGCCTTCCCCTGCTGCCCAGACAATGCCCAGTGTGGGTGCCTGGGCTTCCTGCTTCCCCCTCCACGCTGAGCTCCTGGGGCAGCTTGTGCCTTGACTGGCTCCATTCCTGCCCCCAGCCACCTGAAGGTCAAGGGCTTGAATTATGATATCCTGGGTCAGGCATTGCTTTGGGGATGGGGTGGGATGGGGGGTGCACCTGGGAGGTTAATCTCCGGGTGTTGTGCCAGGACTGTTTTCCAGAGAAGCAGGTAACTGTGGGCCTTACCAGCAGCACTCACACAGCAGCTAGCACACAATCCGCAGGCCACCACTACATCACCCCACTCAGCCAGCCAGCCCTCACACTCACCTACAGCTCTGCTGGGGAGGGCAAGACCCCTGCCTCGAAATGAGTACCCAGACGCCCAAGGAGCAGGTGATGGAGGAGCTGCCAGGCCAGGGCCAGAACCCAGGTCAAACGCCCTGGCCTCTAGAACAAAGCCTTCAACTTGTGGTCCTCCACCTGTGCCTCCTCCTCACGTTTCGTGTTGGCTGTGGCGTGTGCTTATTCAGGTATTTCTGGAGAGGATCCACAGGTACCACGGACTCCCAAAGGGAAGGAAAACTGAGCGTGCTTGTTGAGCCTCACCTGCTTATTCCCACAGATTAGTCACTGGCCCAAGGGGTGCGATGGGGATCCTGGGCTCAGGTAATGCCCAGGGAACTAACAGGAGTTTCACGCAGCCATCCTGAGTCCTCCCATGCAGGGCTTAGTGGGGACTTGGCTGGCTTAGAGCCTGGGAGGAGAAGGTGACCCTCTCCCTATTTGGAGCTGGGGCTAGGCAGAGCCAGAGTCTCCCACTGGGAGTGGGGGCTCTGGGCCCCAAACCCCACTAGATGTCCAAAGCCAGTTCAAGCACCCAGCTACCATTTAGACATAGGATGCTTTTGTGCAAATTAGAAAAAGGCGCCCTCACCAGGGGACACAAATCCCAGAAAAACACCCACTCTGAGCCAGTGAACATCAGAAAGGACCCTTTCTCCAGGGTGGGACTGCCCTGGCCTCCCTGCTCCCACCCCATGCCAAGCCCTGCCTCTGCCAGCCAGCCTGCTCCCCACCCTCCCCCATCCTGCCTGCCATTCTCCCTGGGCCCCCAGAAACTGAGAGCTGTTTCCAGGGTGACAGAGGGAACAGGCAAAGGCCGGCGTAGGGGCCTTAAGGCTCTGAAACCCTGAACTAGGGCAAAGCTGGGACGGCATCCCAATGAGGACACTGACAGATCCTAGGCTTCTTGCCAGCTGCACACAAGACCTACCAGGGCTGGACAGACGGCAGAGGCTGGGGGACTGCAAGTCCTGGAGGCCAAAAGCCTAAACCTCCATTCACTGCAGGGACAGCCATGGAGCCCTGCTGGGGGCTGAGGACAGCTAGAGAGGCATCTGATTCTGTCCTACCCCGAGGGAGCTGGACATCTTGTTGCCTCCCCTGGTAGCCCTGGCTACTCACCCCAGCATGCCATGGGGCCTGGAAAGGAGATATTGGGGGTATCTAATGGGGCTGGTTAGAGTTGCCTGGGCCTTCAAAGCAACCCAGCTCTGAGCCCCACCCAGATTCCATAATTCTGCAGTGAAGTCTGGCATCATTTTCTTGTTTAAGGCTAAAGGGGATTCTACCATGCAGCCAGCCAGGACGGGGAACTACTGAATGAATGGACATTAGCTTCCAGAGGCTCCTCCTCCACACAAAAAGGGCCTGAGACCCACTCTGTTTGGACAGTGCCTCATATTCCAGGTCCTCTTGCTGATTCATAGGACACATTGGTTTATCAAAGAACTTTTCAAGCAAAAAAGTACCTATCTTCTGGAAAGGTGGTAAGGATGGTGGTGATATGTGTATGTGCACATGCATGTGTAATATTGTCCCTATTTTATAAATGGAACTCCCAGGGGTTAAGGAATTTGCCTGCCATCATCACCATGGTCAGTGGCAGGGTGTGGATTCAGACTTGGGGCTCTCTCCACACCCCTGTCCCCAACACACACTTGACACATCAGGGACACCTGCAGAAGTGGGATCCTACCCGACTCTTCCTGGGCTCAGCTGGCCCGCAGCACACTCCTCCCTCTCCCAGCTGGACTCCAGCTCTCCAAGCAGCCAGGCCCCTGTCCTGCAGGACCCTCCTACTTCCTGAACAGCCCCCCATGTCTCCTGGCCCCCTCAGAGGGTACAGTTCCAAATTCTATTCCTATGTTGTAGATGGACAGCAGTGACATGGCTTTCCCAGCATGAAGAAGTTGGTCATTCTTTTTTGTTGTTGTTATTGTTGTTTGTTTTGTTTGTTTGCTTGTTTGTGTATTCAGGATTGAACACAGGGGCATTCTACCTCTGAGCTACACCCCCAGCCCTCCTTATTTTTTTTATTTTGAAAGAGTCTGAGACTGGCCTCTAACCTATGATCCTCCTGTTTCAGCCTCCTAAGTTCTGGGATTATAAGTGCACACCACACCATGCCTGGCTGAAGTGGGTCATTCTTTCCCATCCAGGGGAAGAGCTGCTGGAGGCTGGGTGACCATGCTGCCCTCTGCACTCAAGCTGGGGTGGCAGCTCCCCATTTCGAAGGCCCTTGCACCCCAGGGATATTTCAATCCCTCATTCAGTGCCCACCTTGATTTGAAAAGCTCTAGTGAGGAAGCTGTGTTCCTGCAACCTCAGGAGCCCCTAGAACTAGTGGAACCTGAGTCCTGGGATACAGCCAATCGCAAAGCACTTCTGAGTTCTTAGAACCTGCACAGCAAGGTTCTAGTAGAGCCTTGTTCAAAGTCTAGTAGAGCAAGTTCATTTTTCTCTGGCTAAATCTAATTAACATGAAACCTTAGCTTTCCGGGGACTTACCACATGCCACCAGGCACTTCCTTAGAAACACTGTGAAAACTCCTGTTTCCTTATGCAGGACTTGGCTCGTATTATGTCCCATTCTCTCTGGGCCTTGTTTTAGCACAAAATCAATGACTTCCCACGAGATACATGAATGATAAGCATTCTTTTCCCAGTGAAGTTAATGAACAAAAGGCTCCCCCATCCACCCAGAAGGAAGAGTAAAAGCACATGGTCTCTGGAGACAGGCTGGTGGCATCTGGGAAGTCTGGTTGGGGACCCAAGCAGACAAGCAAGGATCATCTTGGATGATGGAGCACCCAGAAGGCCAGCCCCTCAGGACCAAGGAGGGCTGGCACCTTGGCTTGGCAGGATACTCCTGCCCATGCCAGGTGCTTTTCATTTACTCTTCCCAATAATTCTATAATATCCATTTTATAGATGAAGTAACTGAGACACAGAGAAGACTAAGTAGCTTACTTAGAGTCATACAGGGTTTTGAACCCAGGCAGTATGGCTCCAGAGTCTAGGCACTAAACCGCTATACCACAGAAAGGAGGAGGAGTGCTAGACCCAGGTATTGGATGGAGCACATAAAGGAAGAGGATGAGGATGAGGAGGAGGAGGAGGAGGAGGAGGAGAAGGAGGAGGATGGTCTTGGATCCAGGTATTGTATGTTCAGGTTACCATAACTTCATAACTGCAAATCTTAGTGGCTTCAAATATCATCCATCATTGATTTAGCTCATGAATCTACAGTTTGGGACAGTTGGTGGGAAAGGTCAATTTCTGCTCTACAAAATGGTAACTGAGCAAGCTCATCTGCAGTCTGGGGGATCCACTTATAAGATGATTCACATGGTTAAGGAGCAAGAACTCGCTGCTGGCTGGAAGCACAACCAGTCCTGAGAGCCAGGAGCCTCTACCTCTGTGCATGGACTTCTCCATGGGCTGCTCAGGCTGCCTCTCAGCACCGTGGCTGGATTCCAAGAATAAGAATCCCAACAGACAGGAAGTGGAAGCTGACAGTTTCTAAAAGCTTATGTCCAGAAACTGGCAACATCACCACTTTGGCTGTATTTTATTAGCTGAAACAATCCTATATCCCAGATTCAAGAGGAGGGGATATGAACTTCACCTTTAGATGGGAGTGTCTGAATATGCTCCTACTCACTCACCTCCTTTAGAGGCCCTCCCAGATGAGGGAAATGCCCTAACACATCCTGTCCCAAGGGTCAGAAATTTTATATAAAGGTTTTATTTGGGCATAGTATTAGATTTACGGGAAAAATTACAAAGATGGTATGGTGAATTATCATATTCTCCATACCCAATTTCCCCTATTATCATCTCATATTAGTATGGTACATTTGCCACATTTAATAAACCACTATTAACACATTATTTTAGGCCTTCGAATATTAGTAACATTATTATTAAAGTGTAAGCTCATATTTTATTCAAATTTCCTTAGTTTTTTACCTAATGTCCTATTTCTGTTCTAGGATCCTACTTGCATTTAGTCATCATGTCTTTGACTGTGACAGTTTCTCAGACTTTCCTTGTTTTGACAGTTTTGAGGGGCACTGATCAGGTATTTTGTAAAATGTCCCTCAGTTGGGACTTGTCAGATGTTTTTCTCACAGTTATACTGGAGTTATGATTTGAGGGGAAGAAGACCACAGAGGTTAGCCACTCTCATTACCTTATACCAAGGGTACACACTACCAACATGACTGATCACTGTCAACGTTAACCTTCACACCTGGCTGAAGTGGGGCCGGTCAGGTCTCTCCACTAGCATAAAGATCTTTTTTCTTCCTCTTCCCATACTGTATTGTTTGGAAATCACTGTGTACAGCCACTTTTAAGTTATGCTCCTCTTTGATTATCTACACTACATAAATCATATGGAATTCTGCACTGGAGTTTCCTATCTCCTCCCCTATTTGTTTATGGTCAATCATTTACTTATGTAAGTATGGACTCATGGATATTTATTTTACACTTTGAGTAATAATCCAATACTACTGTACTTATTGTATTGTGCAAATTCTTCCAGCTTTGACCACTGGAGCTTTTACTTAGCTTCTGCATCCCTTTGATATACTCCCATTGTTTTTGTTTTGTTTTGCTTTGCTTTTAGTACTTCCTTAACTTTCTGGCAGTAGAAGATGTTCCAGGTTCCTCTTATACCTTTCCTGTCCCAGTCCCAGAATCAGTCATTTCTCCTTTTACTTCCTTTTATTAGAGAATGATATTAGAAACCAAGATCTGAGCACTAGTGTGTTCCTTGCTACTGGGGTGTCATTCCTTCTAGACCCTCTCAATTGATAGACCACGGAAACATATATGCGTATACTAACCTGCATGCATATCTAACTAATTAGATATACACAAATCCATAAATATTTCTATATGCAACCATCTGTATCTATATTAAAGTAAACTGATCTCATGCTATTACAACACTAATCCATTATCACAAGGATCATTCTGGCCTTCTCCCCTTGCTTGTCTGTAACCTCCCATTCCCACAGTGAGAAAACTGGCCCCTATCCCCCACTATCCATTTACTAACTTGTTCAGTTTCAATATACGTATATGGAGGTTTGGGGCTTGTAAACCCATACCCCATGGGAAAGAGCTTTATCAGCTAGAGTACTTAAGCAAGGTTTCTTTTGCTGTTAGTCTTACAGACTCCACTCATTTCCAAAGTTGCTTGGATCAAAAAAATCCTTCCCCACACACACACCTATGAGATTGTTTCATACATTTATAATACAGTTAGACAGTTTTGTGACATCTGCATTCTATCCTGGGATCCTCTGACCTCCTAAGTGATTTTTAAATTTGCATAAAGATTCATTCTTTGTGCTATAAAGTTCTATGGGTTTTGATAAAATGTAAAGTGCCATGTACCCATCATTGCAATATCATACAGAATAATTTCACCCTCCTAAGAAAACCCCCTATCTCCACCTATTCAACCCTTCCCTCACTCTAAAAAAACCTTCAGTTTTAAAGTATATTTAAATGATTTTTCAAAGTCCTTTTTTTTTTTTGCGGTACTGGGGGATTGAACCCAGGGACATTCTACCTCTGAGCTACGCCCCCAGCCCTATTTTTTATTCTTTTTTTTTTTTTTTTTTTGCGGTACCGG
>PVJS01035577.1:0-20925 GCA_004027185.1 Glis glis | reverse complement strand
CCCCGGTCCCGAAAAAAAAAAAAAAAAAAAAAGAGTTTGAGTAAAGGACTGGCATGTTCTGAATTGTCTTTTAAAGTAACTGTGGCTGCTGCATAGAAAATAGGTAGTAGTTGGACAAAGATTGAGTCAGAGAGAACAATTAGGATGCTGTTAGAGTAGTTCCTGTGGGAGGTGAGAAGGCTTAGACTAGTGGGTCAGGTTCTGGATGTATATGTGGTATGTAGAATCCAACAGGTTGCCATGTTCATTTATAGTAGGAAATTTGTCACATGGATCCAGATGTTTTGTTTGCTCAATCTGTATATTCTCCGTCTGTAGGCAGACTTGCATTGGAATGTAAATATTTTCTCTGTGGTGAGCAGAGAATCAGGATAAGGGGACCTGAATAAATAAACCTTTAATAGCATCAGAATATGATACATTTATCTTTTTAGTAAGGACCTACCAAAGTAAAGTCCATAGATAAAGGCTTCCTGAGCTCTTTCATAGGTAGTATTAATATTTGATTTTGTCCCTCTACAAAACAGACCTGTACCAACACCACCTCTACCCCTGACACAATCTTTCCTTAATCTATGTTAATGTATTAAAACAGGCCATATTACATAACTCTTCCTACTTTGAGGTTTTATAATTGACTGAAAGGCAGTAGTAGCATTCTTCTTTTCCATGTTATTGAGGGATGTCTCATATTTCATCCTTGTACTGGCAATAGTGATAAATTATTGTAGGCTTTTTCTTCATTTGGGTAGTATTATTGAAACTTAGTATAGTGATGCATCATTTATCCAGAATTGCCAAGAGCAGAAGTGAAGCCTGCCTGCCTTTCTTTCATTTATTTTTGCGGTACTGGGGATTGAACCCAAGGGCATTCTACCTCCGAGCTACACCCCCAGACCTGTTTTTTATTCTTTATTTTGAAACAGGGTCTCACTAAGTTGCAGAGGGCCTCACTTAGTTGCTGAGGCTGACCGCAAACCTGTGATCCTCCTGTCTCAGGCTCTCAAGTACTGGGATTATGAGTGTGCGTCACCACACCCGGTGAAGCCTTTTTTAAATTTTACTTCTTTACCTATAAGATAATTATATAATTCAGTGTTCCTTTTTTTTTTTTGGTGGCACTGGGGATTGAACCCAGAAGAACTCTACCTCTGAGCTATACCCCATCTCTATTTTATTTTCTTTTGAAACAGGATCTCATTAAGTTACTGTGCACTAGCCTTGAACCTACACTCCTCCTGTCTGAGCCTCCCAAATCCTGGGATTACAGGTATGAGCCACTGTACCAACTATATAATTCAGTTTTCTTAAGCCAGGCGTGGTGATGCACGCTTGTAATCCCAGTACTTGGGAGGCTGAGACCGAAGGATCCGGGTTCGCTGCCAGCCTCAGCTACTTAGTGAGGTCCTCTGCAACTTAGTGAGACCCTGTTTCAAAATAAAGAATAAAAAAAAAAATAGGGTTGGGTGTGTAGCCCGGAGGTACAATGCCCCTGGGTTCAATCAGTACCGCAAAATAATAATAATAATAATAATAATAATAAAATAATAATTCAGTTTTCTTAATGACTCAGGATGATCATCTATAATATCTGTAATTTATTTGGCTATTCTGTAGGTCTCTTCAAATATGTACATTTATTTGCTTTTATTTTAACTGGTTCCAAACTGCTATATATTTGGGTTCTTATATAAAGTTTTTCTGTTGCCTCATGCATGCTAGGCAAGCTATTCTACCACTGAGCTACTCCCCCTGACCCCTATATATACATTTTAATAATCTACCACTTCTGGAGCTAGTAATGTATCATCCTCAACTTTCTCCTGTTTTATTATTTCTACTTTCTTAGGATATGAAAAATCTAATTAGATAGGTAGAGTTTTTAGAAAAGAGTACATAAACTAAGGGCTAAATATTTAGGTGTTTGACTTCTCTGGTACCTTTTTTGCTCCCTGATTCTCTTTCGTATTCTGCCTTCCTGAGATTTCTTTCCATTAGCAGAAGGCTTTAACTTCACAAGGTGACTCAGCAGTCAGCAGTAGCTCTGTGTATCTTTTAGTTGGAAATTCCTTGGGCTCTGCGCATGCAAACACTGCCCATTAATTAGCAACCCAAAATAGAATCATCTGTTGATGACAAAATTACCAAAATGGATCATCCATAAGTGTTTACACTACAAACAGTGCATCAGAAATGTCATAATCTCATTTCATTAAAAAAATTTACATACACACCAGATTTTAGAGTGCTCATTCATGATGAACATCTACTTCCTCACTGTTTGTGTTTGGAAACATTCAATAGCCAGTCTTGAATTTAAAAATTTAATTGAATGCTTAAAGAATTACAAGTGTTCCTTTCCTTAGCTCTAATGCTAACCAAAGTGTTTTTCTAAACTGCTAAGAATGGACTGAAGATTCTGCTGAGGGCTGTAGATACTTATCTGCCTAATTGAGCCATCATTTGTTGACACGAGGAAAATCATGTGACCTGCTTTAATGCATTTCTCAGTAACAGCAGGAGGCTAGAATGTAGTTCATCCAAGAGGAAAACTGGCAGTAATATCAGACATGGGAAAATAGCATTGGTTATGGAATAGTTTTAAAAAATTGTAATATAAGCCAGGCATGGTGGCGCACACTTGTAATCCCAGTACTTGGGAGGCTGAGACAGGAGAATTACCGGTTCATGGCCAGCCTCAGCTACTTAGTGAGGCCCTCCACAACTTAGCAAGACTCTGTTTCAAAATAAAAATAAAAAATAGGGCTGGGGGTGTAGCTCAGAGGTAGAATGCCCCTGGGTTCAATCTTCAGTACCGCAAAAAAAAAAAATCGTAATATAAAAGTATGTAATCATGATATAGGCAGTATAGAGAATTGTTTTCTAAATTATTTAAATCAAATGTCTTAATTATTTAAGTCATTCATTCAGTAACCATTTCCTGATGCTTACAATTGCTAGGTATGTTAAGGGAATTGTTGACTCGTGAAAGTTGATATGAATGTAGCAGATGGTGGTAAAATTTGAAATTGGTACGGATCACTAAAGCAATGAAGTAGTATTAAAAGCTTTTGAGTAAAGAGGGAGGTAATATGATCAAAACTGTGATGGGTACATTACCATGACCTGGATGTCTTAAATTGAAGATGAGAGAGATTAGTTACAGGGACATTAATTAGAAAGTATTACTTTAGTCTGAGTTGAGGCAGAATAATAGAAGAACCTTACCTAAGATAAATCAAGAAAATAAGAGAGGATACAAGGGACTTTGGAAAGTAATACTGTATGTGGCAGAGTAAAGCAAATTAGAAATTAGCCTCTTAGATGACTTGAGAGAACAATGGCTCCTTTAGTAAATCCAGAGACAGAAATGATTATCTGTATACATAGTGAGTGTGAATACAGGAAGAAAGGTAAAAGCGTTTTGTGGGGTGCTTCCTGAATAGTAAGGAAGAAATGGAAACCAGCAGAAGAAATAGAGAAGCATGGTTGTGAAAGAGAGGAGTTCATCACTGAGTGAAATGACTAGTGGACTTTATGATACAGCTGATGACAGTTTTAAAAATTTCTCTAGAAAGCCAGATGTGGTGGCGCATGCCTGTCATCCCAGTACTTGGGAGGCTGAGATAGGAGGATCGCAGGTTTGAGGACAGTCTCAGCAACCTAGTGAGACACTGTTTCAAAAGAAAGAAATAAAAAGGGCTGGGGTATGACTCAGGGGTAGAATGCCTCTGGTTTCAATCCCCAGTACCACAAAACAAACAAACAAACAAGCAAATTCTCTAGAGAAAAGAAGGATATGAGAACTAACTGATCTAAGTCTGCAATGAGTTAAATATAGATGCCCATTGATTTACAGTGCGATTACATCCTGATAAAACCATCATAAATGCAAAATAGTGTAAATCAAAAATGCATTTAATACACCTAATCTACAGAGCATCATAGCTTGGCAAAACAGTACACTGTAAAGTATTGGTTGTTTACCATTATGATTGAGCAGCTGACTGGGAGCTGTGGCCCACTGCCACTGCCCAGCGTCATGACAGAGCATACTGCATTAGCCTGGGAAAAGTTTAAAATTTAAAATTCAAAATAGAATTCCTACAGTTTCTTTCAAGTCAACATAAAGTCAAGAAATTGTAAGTTAAAGCGTCATACACAAGTTAGGGTTTATCTGTGTTGACTTTGTAAGAATTTAGAAACTTTCTAGCAAGTTTAATTGTCTATAACATCTGGTGCATGGCTATCAGATTCCTTATGGACTAGAAAATGGACATTGGAATGTTAGGAAACACTGGTGGTGAGTTGCTGGTGGTATAATCTGCAAACTAGTAATATACAGTAGCACCATATACAATTGTGTCCATCTTGGGCTGGGGGAAAAACCCAACTTTTCCCCCTTTACCATAGAGAGTTTGAGAATCACTGAGGGATGGTCATAGTAGGCAGATTACATAGAGTTAATGCGTTGGATGAGAGGAAAGATTTGCTTAAAGACATAAGATTTTAATTTGGAGCAGGGTGTGGCTGCCCAGTCCGAGACCAGAGGATCACAGGTTGGAGGTCAGCCTGGGCTACTTTGCAAGATACTGTCTCAAAATAAAACAGATTTTTAAAAGGGCTAGAGGTTTAGCTCAGTGGTAGGTCACAGCTGGGTTCAATCCCCAGTACCATTTTAGGGAGAAGGAAAGAGAGATTTTAAATTGTGTATCTGAGAAAATAGGATAGAACAGAGTAGATGAATGATTCGATATGCAAGAGTATTAATGATGGAATGGAATCAAAGACTTATACATGAAGGCTTTATCCTTGGGGAAAAAAGTATTTACTTGGAGTTGGGTATACTGGAGATGGAACCCAGAGGCATTCTACCTCTGAGCTGAATCCCCATCCTTTTTTATTTTGTAAAGGGTCTTGCTATGTTGCTGAGACTGGCCTCAAACTGTGATCCTCCTGTCTTAGCCTCCCAAGTACTGGGATTACAGTCATGCATCACCATGCCTAGCTCATTTACATTTATTGAATCTTTTGTGGGCTTTTAAAATTAGATAGCATGTAATTTGGCCCTTACAGAAATCCAGTAATTTAGATGGAGGGTATGGTTGGTATAATTACATGTAAGGAAATTGAGACACAAAAAATGTGTCTTATCCGCAATCAGATGGTTGGAGTATGGAGATAATGTTATGATTAGTTCTTTGCTATAATAACTACCCTTTATGAAAGTAAGGACACAAAACTAGTTGAAAAATAAAGGCTGAAAACAGCCCAAATTTATTGAAAAACATTAGTCTACAAATCTAAGAAGCAGGATCTCGCTAAGTTGCTGAGAGCCTCACTAATTCAAATCACAGATGTAAATGTACAATGTAGCTGGGCATGGTGGCGCAAGCTTGTAATCCCAGTACTTGGGAGGCTGAAACAGGAGGATCACAGGTTCGAAGCCAGCACCAGCAATTTAGTGAGGCTCTCAGCAATTTAGTGTGTTGGCGCATACTTATAATCCTACTACTTGGGAGGCTGAGACTGGAGGATCGCAGGTTCAAGGACAGCTTCAGCAATTTAGTGAGGCCCTCAACAACCTAGTGAGACCCTGTTTCCAAATAAGAAATAAAATCGGAGCCGGGTGTGGTGGCACACACTTGTAATCCCAGTACTTGGGAGGCTAAGACAGGAGTCGCAGGTTCGCAGCCAGCCTCAGCAACTTAGTGAGACCCTGTTTCAAAATAAAGAATAAAGAATGGGCTGGGGTTATAGCTGGGAGGTAGAATGCCTCTGGGTTCAATCCCCAGTACTGCAAAAAAGAAAAAAGAAAAGAAATAAAATCTGGGGTTGTAGCTCAGAGGTAGAATGCCTCTGGGTTCAATTCCCAGGACCACACAGACATACACAGTACAATATAAAACTATAAAAATTGCAGGAAAAAAAACATGGAGAAAATAATTTAAAATTAGAGCTAACTAGCCGGGCGTGGTGGCGCACGCTTGTAATCCCAGTACTTGGGAGGCTGAGATTGGAGGATCCGGGTTTGCGGCCAACCTCAGCTACTTAGTGAGGCCCTCCGCAACTTAGTGAGACCCTGTTTCAAAATAAAAGAATAAAAAATAGGGCTGGGGGTATAGCCCCGAGTCGTGGGGTTACAGGTATGTGCCACCATGCCTGGCTTTGTATTTCTTTTTATTAGATTAGACTGTCTAGTAAGATGTCAACTGGATTTGCTGCCTTTGATTCACATTCTGAAGCAAAACTTAATTCTAGAGTTTTGGCTCAGCATTTTTCCAAATGGGCTAAACTATGATCCTGTATAAAATGTCATATGTAAAATAGTGAGCAATTTTGTGTACACTAAATACTGAGAAAGTTATTACTTTAGCTTTAAACTAGTAGACTTAAAGTTTATCAAAAAGGATTTTAGAAAAAAAAACAGATTTATAGCAACTCTCTGATAAATGACCAGAATCACAACATTCAAGTAAAACGGACTTGCCCTGGGCTTTCTAGAGCAGAATGCCCTCAGCAAGTAGCTTTCAACAGCTTTTTCAGGAAGTGATATTTTCCTTCAGTAAAAGGGTCACCCTACTGTTTTTCTTTTTCCTTCTTTTTTCTTATCTTTTGAGTTCAGGAAGTACTTTAAATTTACAGGCAGTTTTGAAGGCATGAAGCAAGTTCAGCCCCAGAAGTATTTCCTGTTATGGCATTAATCTAATTCCATGAAAGTAGAACTGATTTTTAATCTGTAAAGTAGATAAAGTGCCTAGAGCAGCCGACCATTATCCTGGGTTATCATGATAAAGAGGCTTAGTTTTGACACGAAAGAGTTTATCAGCCTAACCAGTGGAAGATTTCATCCTTTTTGTTGAAAGATATATTAATGGATTATAATCTGTCTTGGCTTCCAAAAGAAAGTTCACCTTCATATTGAAAATGTTTACTTAAATCAGAAAATATGTTTTCACATTTATAAAATTTGTAAGATATAAGTCAAACAAATATGAGATATCACATAAAATTAAATCCCTAACATTGAACCATTTTATATTCATCTTTTTTTTGTGGTACTAGGGATTGTATTCTATCTCCGAGCTACACCCCAGCCCTATTTTATTTTTATTTTGAAACGGAGTCTTGCTAGGTTGATGAGAGTCTTGCCGCTTGTTGAGGCTGTCCTCGAACCTGCAATCCTCCTGTCTCAGCCTCCCAAGTACTAGGATTACATGTGTGCACCACCACACCCGAATATGTTTATCTTAATGTTCAAATTATTGCCCCAATTTGAAATAATCACAAATTTGCTTTACAAACCAACTTGATTTGATTTCAGTATGTAGATACATGTAATTTCCTTTAAGCATTTATGTTTGGCATTAGTAGCTCTTGTTATTAGGTCATATCATTTCTACTAAGAACTTACAGAAATAATTTTCTTGTAACAAGATATTCCTTTTATAGTCAGTGACTGAAGTTACTTGGTTTGTGGTTTTGTTGACTTATTTTGAGTATATAGTACATGCAAATAGTATAGAAAATTCAAAAGGTACAAGTTTACAAGTTCATCTTTTTCTTAGACTCCTAGTTCTTATTCTGGCTCCTAGTTCCCTGCCAAGCAAAGACATTTAGATTACTAGTAGCTTGGTATTGGTTAATGAATTTTTTATTTGAAAGCTGATTCCACATTGGACATATTTGCAATGTTTGCTTGAGTAATGATAGCTTACTTCCATACGTGCGTACTGTATACTAGTATGTTACATATTTAGTTCTCTCAATACTATTTCGAGCTAAATTCTGTTGTCCATTTGAAAAATGCAGAAATTGAAGCTCAGAGAGATTAAATAAATGACTCAAGTTTAACTCACAAGTGGTAGATTTGGACTGGACCTCAGACCCTCTAATAGCAGGCCCATATTCCTAATTGTATTATAGATTCATAGAAATAAAGTAATGTACCAGTTCTGCCTTTTACACTTGAGAAGAACAAAAGACTTCACTGAATGCTTACTTCAGAATTAATGGATTAGTTATTTAAACTTGACCATGTCCTAATTAGATGATATCTTGTTCTTTGTTTTGTTTAAAATAATTGAACTAGCTGGGCGTGGTGGTGCACTCTTGTAATCCCAGTACTTGGGAGGCTGAGACAGGAGGATCGCGGGTTCAAGGACAGCCTCAGCAAATAGTGAGACTTATTACCTAGTGTTACCCTGTTTCAAAATAAAAATAAAATAGGGCTGAGGGTATAGCTCAGAGGTAGGATGCCCCTGGGTTCAATTCCCAGTACCACACACACAAAAATAAATAAATAAAATAAAATAATTGAACTACCATTCATATTGATAAGCCAAAATAATGATGATGTTTTATTATAAATATTAATGTTTTAAGCCGGGCGTGGTGGCGCACACTTGTAATCCCAGTACTTTGGGAGGCGGAGACCGGAGGATCTGGGTTCGTGGCCAGCCTCAGCTTGCGCGTGCTCTCTCTCTCTCTCTCTCTCTCTCTCTCTCTCTCTCTACTTAGTGAGGCTTCCGCAACTTCGTGAGACCCGGTTTCAAAATAAAAAAGTATAAAAAAAATAGGGCCGGGGGTGTAGCACGGAGGTAGAACGCCCCTGCGTTCAATCCCCGGTCCGCAAAAAAAAAAAAAAAAAAAATATTAATGTTTTAAAATTTAGATCATCTGAACATTAAAAAAAACTGTGGTCTAATCAAAGGCACACACATTCAATATTAGCAAACTTGGAGTTTTGTAATGGCCCCAAATTCAAGGCATAATGTGTGTATGATAATCATTTTTCAAAAGAGAATTGAATAGTTCTAGTCTATTCTGTTTGAGAGAGGCATTGTGAAAATAAAATGAGATCAGATGTTACATTTATTTATTTACTTTATTCATTTACTCATCATTCATTGAGTCTGCTTACTCTGTGTATTCTGTGAAGCAAGGTACAAAGATGAAGTATACTACATGGGTGTTGTTGTTATTGAACTACCAATCTTCCAGAAAGAATTAAGATTTACTGCAATATAAAGTACATAAGTGCTTACTTAGTAACAAGTTTACTGTTGTTTCTTCACCTTAGCATTAATCTTAGCTTTATCAACTCCATACCTTTCCTCTACTTCATGGAAAACATATACAAAAGAGAGGTTTAAGGAAGTGGGGGAATAGCTCAGAGGTGGAACACCTGCTCAAGCATATACAAGGCCGTGAATTCCATCCACAACCCCAAAGAGTGTGGTGGTGCACACCTGTAATCCCAGTACTTGGGAGGCTGAGACAGGAAGATTGCAAGCTTGAGGCCAGCCTCAGCAATTTATTGAGGTCCCCCAGCCCCTTAGCAAGACCCTGTTTCAAAATAAAGAATAAAAATAGGGCTGGGGGGGTGTAGCTCAGAGGTAGAAAGCCTCTGGGTTCAACCTCCAGTACCAAAAAATAAAAGAAAGAGAAATAAACCAAGCACCTGAATAGACATTTTTCCAAGGAAGACATACAAATGGACAAGAATTTTATGAAAAGTACTCAGTGTCACTAATTATTAGGGAAAGGCAAATTTTAATCACAGTGAAGTCATATGAAGAAAAGTGAATCCTTTGTTAGTTGTTAGTAGGAATGTAAATTGGTACAGCCATTATGGAAAACAGTAGGGAAGCTCCTCAAAAAATTAAAAATAGAACTGCCATATGATTTAGCAATCCCATTTCTGGATATATAACCACAAAAAATGAAATCAGGATGTTGAAGGGAGATCTGTAGTGCCATGTACATTGCAGCGTTATTCTCAATGGCCAAGATACGGAAATAACCTAAGTGTCTGTCAACAGATGACTGGAGAAAGATGATATGACATATGTAGTACACACAGAGAATGGAATAATCAACATTTAAAAGTAAGGAAATCCTGCCATTTTCAATAACATTGAACATGGAGGACTTTATGCTAAGGGAAATACACCAGGCACAGAAAGACAAATACTGTATGATTTCATAGAAACCAAAAGCCGTGGTTACCCGGGGAGGGGGGAGGAGGATGGGAAGATATTGGCCAGAGGGTACAAACTTTCAGTTATATGATGAATAAATTCTGGAGACATAGTATAAAATGTGGTGGTGTTTGTTAGTAATTATATATATAGTATAATCGATATTTGCAAAGAAAGTATCTCTTAAGTATTCTCACCACACACACAAAAAAATAAGTTTCTGAGGTCAGAGATATGTTGATTCTCTCAATCATGGTAATCATTTCACAGGTATACATATATCAAAGCATTACATCTCATTCGATAAATATATAAAATTGTTGTCAATTGGACCTCAAAAAAGATGAAAAAATATATTCACACATTAGAATATTAGTTAGTAATAAAAATAATAAAGTTAAGTACTGATGCATGCTGTAATATATATAAATAAGCCTTGAAATCATTTTACTAAGTGAAAGAACCCTTGATAAATGACAGTATATTGTATGATCCCATTCATGAGAAAAGTTCAGACTGGGTAAATCCATAGAGATGAAAGATATACTGATTATTCTCAGGCTAGAAGTTTTGTAGGAGAATGGGGAATGATATTAATGGATACAGGATACCTTTGGGATTAAAAAAGTACTGTAAAACTGATTGTGCCAATGGTTGCACATCTCTGTGAGTATACTATGAACCACTGAAATGTACACTTTATATGGATATATTGTATGATATGTGAATGAGATCTCAATACAGCTGTTATTTTTTTTTAAAGATGGTGTAAACAGAACTTTTACACTACTCAGAGTACATGGTATACCTATGAATAAAGCATGCAAGAGAGACTTCATTTTTTTTTTTTTAGCAATACTGGGGATTGAACCCAGGGGCATTCTACCTCCGAGCTACACCCCCAGTCCTATTTTTTATTCTTTATTTTGAAACAGGGTCTCACTAAGTAGCTGAGGCTGGCCACGAACCCGGATCCTCCGGTCTCAGCCTCCCAAGTACTGGGATTACAAGCGTATGCCACCATGCCTGGTTTATTCTTTATTTTGAAACAGGGTCTCACTAAATTGAGAAGGGCCTCACTAAGTAGCTGAGGCTGGCCGAAAACCTGCGATCATCCTGTCTCAGCCTCTCAAGTACTGGGATTATAAGAGTGCACCACCATGCCCGGATGTAGAATAAAGCATGCAGTGAGATAAATTTTTAGATGGAGATTTATTTATAGTTTTAAAGGCATAGATTTATAGTGTATGGCATATAACATGTTGAATAAATGTATAGTGTAAAATGTATAGTATTGCTATTTTATTTCTTATTTTAATCAAACATCATGGTATTAGTGTATTCATTCCACTGTAGTTCTTATTGGATAAACACATAGTATTTACAATAAAACTCACATGTTGGTAAGTCAGTGAGTGAGGATCAGTAACTATAACTTTATAGATCACAATTCTATTGCTTGTTTCTCCATTTCACATATATGCAACTGACCTACCTGTTAAGATGATTATGGCTTTCTTCAGTCCTTTGCTAGACCATTCAGTGTGCCCCCGATGAGCAGTATGCTCAAAATCTGTAATTTAGTTGTATGGAACTTAAAATGCATTTCACTGTAGAGATTAGCCTCCTGTACAAATGCTGCCTACTTTCCCACAGTATTCCATAAATATTTAACACCTAATGAAGCTAAATGGAAGCATTAGTTAGGTAAGTGAGAAGGAAAGGTCTCATTTCCTTAAGCATAGATACTGGCCAGAAGTTTTGAATTTTGAACGGATTAGAATTGTCAATTTTGTGATGAGCACATACATGAAAGTTAGTAGACTTGCACATTTTCTGTTTAATTCTGATCATGCAACTAATTTGAAAATTTTCTTTAAAGAATAAGTATTTTGCCAGGTGTGGTGGCACACACCTATTATCCTAGTACTTGGGAAGCTGAGACAGGAGGATCACAGGTTCGAGGCCAGCCTCAGCAACTTAGCAAGACCCTTTGTCCAAACGAACACATTTTTAAAAAGGGTTGGGGGTGTAGCTTAGAGGTAGAATGCCCCTGGGTTCAATCCCTAGAACCCCCCCAAAAAAAGAGAGAGAGAGAGAAGGAGGGAAGAAGAAGAGTAAATATCTTTAAATTGTTCTTTATACATTCTGAAATGTTTTGAAATAACTGTGCATGGACACTCACTATTTTAGAGTGAAGGTCTGGGGGCGTTGATTCTAAGGGATCTTTTCCCTTTGCTAACATCTCTTTTCCATGACTGGAGTATAAATATGTAATTTGTAATGTAGGAAAAGAGGATTGGGTCTTTTAAAGAAGTCATTCCTTTTTATTTCATAGAATCAAGGGGTTTAAGTTCTTCAGCATCCAGCAGTGAGTTCAGGGGTGATAGTCATTAATATCTTGATCCATTACTTTTTAGAAAAGATAACAGTTTTTTCCCGTAATGGTTCATTTGTCTGACTGCTTTATTTCCCACTAGAAATCAGAAAATCCATTTCCTGTGACAGTATAATAATTTTCACAACATCTGATTATAGTGGCACATACATACAGAAGATTAAAGATATAGGTTAGAAAAAAAGCACTAAGAAAACAGTGAGAATAAACATTGTGGCAGAATTTATTTTTAATGTCATAATATCTAATTTAGAAAAACAAATGTAAACAGTAGGTTGTCAGTAGATTATTCAGTGTTTTCATAAAGAATTCATTACATGCACAATTTTGAACCCAGGGCCATTTTACCTCTGAGCTCCACCCCCCAGCCCAATTTTTTATTCTTTATTTTGAAACAGGGTCTCGCTAAGTTGTGGAGGGCCTCAGTAGCTGAGGCTGGCCTCGAACCTGCGATCTTCCTGTCTCGGCCTCCCAAGTACTGGGATTACAAGTGTGCACCACCAACGCCCGGCTCATGCACAATTTTTTTACCTATTTGCCAAGATTTTTTACAAAATTTCTCTCTCCATTCTGAAATGAAATGTACAGACATTATATATAGCCACTGTTTTAAAAAAAACTGTTAAAAGCAGCTGCCACTGGCTTACATGCCTTGGGTTTTTAGTGATTAACATGTTATAACAATTGTGAATGTCATTAATGTATCTATAATTTATTTAATATGAACACCTTATTTTCATTATTCATTCCTTAAATAGACAATTTTCAAGTATATAACTGTGGCAATTACATCATTTTTTAATGAAATTAAGTTACTGATACTATTAACATAATTCCTACACTTGTTTATAACATGCTTTTGTACTTATTCTTTTATGTGTTTCTTTACTGTTATATAATACTTTTTAAATGCCTTGAGTAAAGTGGTTGAAATGCAAAAGACGCTGTATGGACAGTCTCTCATATCACAGCTTAGTATGTTTACAACTGCTTGAAGGGAAGAATATATTACTTTCAGAGAACCCCACAGTTATGCAGCCAATTCCACCTCTGATCTGTGTTGAAGCATTTAACCTCTCTTAACCTTGGTTTCCTTAGTTAGAGGAAATGACTGTTGAGCCTTACCTAAATCAGAAAGTGAGTGTAAGTAATTGTTTACTGAGAATTCTAAGAAGGGCTAATGGAAAACGTCAAGTACAAATTAAAGAGTTATAACTGTTATCCTCCCTCAGAGGAATTGCAGTTCACACATTGAACTTCTCTCATGAATTTTACCTGTTTTGAAAAGAGCCATTTAAGTATAAATGCATAGATGAACATACATCTGTAAGATTTTGATTTGAGTTACTTTAGTTCTGATTTAGAATTAATTGGAATATACAGATTAAACATTTTTATTACATCTAAATAGAGAAAATAGATGGTTAGTCAAAACCTAATAAGTAAATTAGAAATAGATTCTGCCAGGTGAATGCTGAAATTGATGATATGTACTTTAAAGGGTTTTAACTTTTTAAAAAAATAGTGATTTAAGACTGATAATTTATCTTCTTACTCATTCTAATTGCTTGACCGTGTGTGTGTGTGTGTGTGTGTGTGTGTGTTTTGAAGGGGAGGGGCAATACGTCAGTAATTGTGTGGTCCTTATTTAATTTACTCACTTTCTCAGGAATCCTTCCAACCTGTGCCCTTCCCACACACACCTTAATATGTTGATGCTCATTTTGAATTTCCAAGGAGAATATGCAGCTTTTAAAAATCTATTTGCCAGGCAAGACATTTTTCAAAAAGAGCTTATTAACCTCTCCTGTGGATCATATTGTGAAATACTAGGCTAGGTGGCATATTGGAAGAATGTTGGGAGATGAAGGGAGGAAAGTAGATAGAGGTCGGTAGGACCTCATACTCCAAGCTTAGGAATGTAAACTTTATAAGCAGTTGGGAGCCATAAAATCCTTTTAGAAGTAGTGTTGTATAAGGAGGGCTATGATTTAGAAGATATTACTGAGAGGGTGGATAATTGTACATTTGCATTTATTCCTTTATACTAGTGATTTCCAAGTACATATAGCAAAGGAAATATGGTAGACAAATGTCTTAAACTATTCTTCAGTTTTTTGTTACTTTTAGAGTTTGGAAATATGTTAAAAGACATGTTAACTAGCTTTATCTATTTTATTTGCACTAATTTATGTTGTACAATGATTGTGCTTAAATTTTATATTGATTTTATAAGACAAAGTATATATGATTAGTCTTTAAAGAATCTCATGTTCCTTGCTCATTAATTTTCATTTAGGAAGCTTTAGGGTTTTTTCCCCCCTTACCTTCCTCCTCCAAAGCAAGTTGAATCTTCTATTGTTTCAGTAATAATTTCTACCAAGGGCTGAGGGTATAGCTCAGTGGTAGACCACGTGTTTTGCAAGTGTGAGGCCCTGGGTTCAGGGATCAGCACTAATAACAATAATGATAATTTCTATCAAATATCTTCTTTCGCTGGAGGTATGGCTCAGTAGTAGAGTGGTAGAGTATATGTTCAGCATGTGTAAAACTCTGTGGTCAGTCCCCAGCAACAAAATAAGTAGATATACTTATATATTATATATTGTTTTAATGTCTACATGCTGATTGTTAAATTAGTAGCTGTGCTGGTTTCTACATTTACTTTACTTAACCTTCTTGTGTGTGTGTGTGTGTGTGTGTGGTGGTGGTGGTAGTGGTACTAGAGATTAAACCCAGGGGTATTCTACCTTCCAGCTACACCCCCAGCCCTTTTTATTTTTTGTTTTAAAACAGGGTTTCGAGCCGGGCGTGGTGGCACACACGCTTGTAATCCCAGTACTTGGGAGGCTGAGACAGTATGATCCCAGGTTCAAGGCCAACCTCAGCAACTTGTGAGGCCCTCCGCAACCTAGTGAGACCCTGTTTCAAAATAAAGAATAAAATAGGGCTGGGGGTGTAGCTCAGAGATAGAATGCCCCTAGGTTCAATCCCTAGTACAAATGAATGAATGAATGAATGAATGAATGAATGAATGAAATGGGGTTTCACTAGGTTGCTGAGAGTCTCACTAGGTTGCTGAGGCTGTCCTCAAACCTGCAATCTCAAAATACTGGGATTACAGGCATGGCCCCCCCCCCGGCTTCTGCATTTATTTAAACATCCTTCCACTACCCTACCCCCCCATAAAAGGAATAAAGCCCCTACTGTAGGGGAGGAGAAACTTTTCCTCCACCCTCTTAGGTTCAGTAGTTGGGGCCTGCTAACTAAACTAAGAAAAATTAAGTGGAGAAAAGATTTATTTTGCATGCACACAGAGGCCTCACAGAAAAAAAAAATAAAACCCCCAAAGAGACAGTTAGACCCAAGAGCTTGTACACAAAGAGTATAAAATACAGAGAAGAGACTACACAAAGACAAGTATAGAAAAAAGTCTAGGGTTTCTGGTAGGGTGGGGGTAGCAGGCTGTGGGTAGGTGACTAGAAAATGCATGACAAATAAATATTGTTTAGTAAAGTGTGTTTCACACAGATTCAGATAAGAAGAGCCCCCCCCCTTCCTGGTACTGGAGAGGAGGACATCTTTACAAATGTGAATTTCCTTTAGAAAAGGGAAATTTAGCCAGGCATGGTGGCCATGCCTTTAATCCCAGTACTTGGGAGGCTGAGACAGGAGGATCCGGGTTCCCAGCCTCAGCTCTCTCTCTCTCTCTCTCTCTCTCCCTCCCTGTCTCTCTCTCTCTACCTAGTGAGGCCCTCTGAAACTTTGTGAGACCCGGTTTCAAAATAAAGTATAAAAAAATAGGGCTGGAGGTGTAGCGCGGAGGTAGAACGCCCCTGGGTTCAATTCCCAGTACCCCCCAAAAAAAACATAATAATTGCTCAATGAATAACTCATATACTGTTAGAGAGTAACTTTCTTCTAAGAGTTTTCTACAAGTACAGAAGAAAAAGTTAAGCGCTTTAGAGTTAGATAGGTTTGTGTTCAATTTCTGATTATGCTACCTATAGCTTGGGACTATTACCAAGCCCATGTCTGGCTGCTCTCTACTCAAAAGCCAATACTCAGGATGTCAGAAATAAATTTCTGTGGTGTCATAAGAGACATATTTGAAAGCAACTCAGCAAGGCTAATTTTACGTTTTGCAAAAAGGGACCTTGCCACCAGTAAGTCAGGTGTGCAAGAACAGCTTGGTGGAAAACTGCTGGGTGTTTTATTTTCATTGTGGGGGCTTCTGTGCTATGCTCCTATTGGTGGGAACATAGCCTCACAATCTTTACGCCATTGGCTCAAGGGGATACTGGGGGAGGGGTTGGCACTCACAATTTCCAGGAAATGCTATCTTTACAAAAATACAAGCACACATAAGGTTACACAATGGCAGTTTTACAAAATGGAGCCCAAGTAAAGCAATTCCTTTGGTAGAAAAGATCCAATTATATTCTCACAAGGAAATGAGAGTTGGTGGGAAGGAAATCAGTTTTATTCAAGAGCCATCAAGCTAAGATGATGGGAAGGGGGAGCTGTTGCCTCATGGCCCCACCTTCAGGAACGGAGGGGCACAAAGGAGGGAACGGAGGAGAAGAGGACAGTGGGCAGGAAGGTTGTGTGCTGAGCAGGATCTTCATCACCTGGGTGTGTGTCTCCTTTTTTTTTTTACCTGCTCTGGCCAGAACATCTCATGGGACTGGTGCCTGTAATTCTCTAGACAGACCTGTTACTTTTCTGCAAGATAGTTGATGCACAGAACTAAAGAACAAGGAGGAACGGTACATATTCTGAGGTAATATGGTGGTGACCAGATGTTCTGGGCTCTAAAGAAAGATCATTTAGCAGTAAACATCATCATTTAGTTGCAGCTTCTCTTTAGAATTTAGAATGCCAGGCAAAGAGAAGGAAAATAACTTTGCCAAGGACAACAGCTCACCAAGGAGTGACCACTATTACATGACCTTGGACAATTGTAAGCCTCAGCTTTCCCATCTGTGAAACAGGAATAATAACTTTTACCTTATTAGATTGTTATGGGAATTAAATGAGGCAGGATATAGATACATAAAACTCTAGCATGTGAAAAATATTCATTACATCCTACCTCCACTTCTTTTTTTTGAGGGGATTGAACGCAGGGGCATTCTACCTCTGCGCTACACCCCCGGCCCTATTTTTTATACTTTATTTTGAAACCGGGTCTCACGAAGTTGCAGAGGGCCTCACTAAGGAGAGAGAGAGAGAGAGAGAGAGAGAGAGAAAGTAAGAGCTGAGGCTGGCCGCGAACCCGGATCCTTCGGTCTCCGCCTCCCAAAGTACTAAGCGTGCGCCACCACGCCCGGCATACATCCTACCTCTACTTCTATGCAGACTTTATGAATTCTCATTTTGTCTCAGGGGTGACTTTTAGCTAAAACCATGTCTTCTCTTTACTATTCAATACTTCTCAATGCTTCGTGAAGTGCTCTTTGCACAGAGAACTTTATGTTCACACACTATTTTTCTCCATGACTGGACCCTTTTAAATGAAACCAGAAATTTAGACCAAAATTTAAGAATCCCTGTTCAAGTTTATGCTAGTTTTCACAGCCTGCATTCGAACTTATTTTATATATACACATACAATAATATATACTGGTCTTATTAATAAAATGTCCACTTTTCCAGTTAAAAGCAGTCACACATTCTTTGAAAATGTATCAGTATGATACCTCTGAGCTGTACCCCAGCCCTATTTTTTTTTTTTAAATAGAGCCTTGCTAAGTTGTGGAGGGCCTCACTAAGTTGCTGAAGCTGGCCATGAACCTGCCATCCTCCTGTCTCAGCCTCCTAACTACTGGGATTACAGGCACATGGTGCCTGGCTGAATGTAAACTCTTTGAGGGCAAAAAGTAAGTAATTTTGGCTGCTCATCAATGCTTTATTACTTTGCATTGAGAAGACAATAAATACTGCTTGATGAATTAATTAAAACCAGCATACAGAAGAAATCCAAACTTAGTTTTTTAAAGTATGTCTCCTCTGAGAATAAGATCAACAAATATTTGCAGTATATCATGCAATTGAATAAAGATCAGTAAACTGCTTTTTTTTTTCCTTTTGTGGTACTGGGGATTGAACCCAGGGGCATTCTACCTCTGAGCCCTACCCACAGCCCTATTTCTTATTCTTTATTTTGAAACAGGGTCTCACTTAGTTGCAGAGGGCCTCACTAAGTAGGTGAAGCTGGCCGCAAATCTGCAATCCTCCTGTCTCAGCCTCCCAAGTACTGGGATTACAAGTGTGCGCCACCCCACCCAGCTCAGTAAACTGCTTTTTCAGTGTTCATGCTGTTATGTATTCAAAGTTAATGTTTTGTTATTTTATCTTGAAATTTTGTAAAATTTCTCTGCTTTCTAAGATTTCTCTGAAATTTCTTTCAGCGAGCAAGACATCCTAATAGTTTTTCTGTGAAACAAGTAAAAACAGTTGAATATAAAGGAAAACATCTACAGTTTAATCCTACTGAATATAAGTATTTGGTAATCAAAGTTTTATTAGATAAATGGTTTAAAGATGAATTAACTGTGCCATCATTTTACCTTTCTATCTTATCTTTTAGGTCAGTGCTTTGCTAATAGATAGAAATTGCTTTATTTCCCACTCTTTCCACTTTCAATTAAATATTAGAACAATGTCTAAGAACTAACAACCAGACTTCCTTTCTTTTTTCGTGCCTTTAAAATTTGTAAGAATAATGGCTCTACTGCCTTTTTATTTTTGGAGTTAAATGAATTTTACGTAGGATTTTGTGAAAATTATTTTATGATTTTCTTTTCAGTGTCTCTTGATTTTATAACTCTAGCCAACCAATGTCATGCAGAGATTTCTTTGAGGGGGGAGGGAGCAAAGCATATTCTACCCTGATGACTCTTTAGTGATTTTATTACTAGAAAGATCAACATTACCTTATTATTTTAGCCAGGAAAATGGTCTGCAAACTAGGCAACAAAATGCAAAGCAGTGTATTTATTTTTCCACTTTTCCCCATAGAGACAATAAAAGCAGGGTTTCAGCGGAACAATTTGCTAACTGCATTCTTTCCTGGAGAGCACTGGTGGCTTTTATCAAATGCTTATAGGTATAGTGAAAAAATGCTAACAATGCTAACAATGAAAGATAAGTATAATTTCTACTCTTTGAAATATGACTAAAAAGTTAGAAATGAAACCTATTTTTCTGAGGTGACATCCAGATTTTCAGTTCATCAGATGATCTGATCCACTTTTGCCAGCAATTCAGAAAGTAAGGTGGGAGTGGGAAGACTAATAGCAAGGCTAAAAAAAGGACTATTTGAGTGTTTTATCCCATCTATCAAAAATTCAGTGGAATTAAGACTTTGGCAAAAGAGGATGTAATTCATTCTCATAAAGAAGTGAATGGCAAGCCAGGCGTGGTGGCGCACACTTGTAATCCCAGTACTTGGGAGGCTGAGACAGGAGGATCGTAGGTTCAAAGCCAGCCTCGGCAACTTAGTGAGGCTCTCAGCAACCTAGTGAGACCCTGTTTCCAAATAAGAAATAAAATCAGACTGGGGGGGTCGCTTTTAGGTAGAATGCCTCTGGGTTCAACCCCTAGTACCACAAAAAAAAGAAGTGTGAATGGCAGAATAGTAACATAATTCAACATAAAATTATTACATTAATGATTATTTGCTTACATTTTTCATGTATTTGGTATTTAGGAAGAGGCTTGAAAGAACATGACACATTTTTTTTTTTAGTACTGGAGGTTAAACCCAGGGCCTCACATATGCTAGACAAATGCTCTTCCACTGAGCTACATCCCCAGCCCCGTACCCCAATATATTGATTAAACATTTCATTTGTCCATTGTGCTTACTCATTGTGGACCAGAGTGTAGTTATGATGTGTCCTATAAAACTTAAGCTGCGTATAAGAATGCATGATTAAAAGATAGATAAAAGCCTGGTACAGTTGTGCATACCAGCACTTGCAAGAGTGAAACAGAAGGATCAAAGGTTCAAGGCCAGAGACCCTGTTTTGAAATAAAAGTAAAATTAAAAAGGGCTGGGTGTGTACTTGGGAGGTAGAATGTCCTTGGATTCAATCCTCAATACCAAAAAAAAAAAAGGGAGGGGAGAGATATAACCCACTTTGTACAAATAATTGTTATTTTAGTGAGTTTGCAACAAAGGAAATAGACTTACTTAAAAAGAAAAATAAAAAATATTTTACTCATTCATTCATTCATTTTTGTGGAACTAGGGATTGTACCCAGGGGTATTCTACCTCTGAGCTACGTCCCCAGCCCTATTTTATTTTTATTTTGAAACAGGGTCTCGCTAGGTTGATGAAAGTCTCACTATTTGCTGAGGCTGTCCTCACATCTGCAGTCCTCCTGTCTCGGCCTCCCAAGTACTGGGATTACAAGCATGTGCCACCATGCCTGGCTTTAAAATGTATTTTATTTATTTATTTATCTATTTTATTTTTTTTTTTTTGCGGTACTGGTGATTGAACCCAGAGGCATTCTACCTCCAAGCTACACCCC
>PVJS01035576.1:0-20926 GCA_004027185.1 Glis glis | reverse complement strand
ACTAAGTAGAGAGAGAGACAGGAAGAGAGAGAGAGAGAGAGAGAGAGAGAGAGAGAGAAGAGAGAAAGAGCTGAGGCTGGCCGCGAACCCGGATCCTCCGGTCTCCGCCTCCCAAAGTACTGGGATTACAAGCATACGTCTCCACGCCCGGCCTCCTAATTTTTATATTTTATTTTGAAACCAGGTCTCACGAAGTTGCAGAGGCCTCACTAAGTAGCTGAGGCTGGCTGCGAACCCAGATCCTCTGGTCTCAGCCTCCCAAGTACTGGGATTACAAGCGTGCGCCACCATGCCCGGTTTACCTGGTAATATTACACCAAGTGGTAATATCATATAAATAGAAAATATTATATTGGATGGAAAAAACTTATTGGATATAATGTTTCATCTTCCCATACTGTTTTGAGAAAAATGATAATCACAATGTGTTTGGTTCTGCACTATGTTCTGATGAAAATATATATTTTTTTGTGGTCCCGGGCATTGAACGCAGGGGTGTTCTACCTCCGCACTACACCCCTGGCCCTATTTTTTATACTTTATTTTGAAACCGGGTCTCACGAAGTTGCAGAGGGCCTCACTAAGGGGAGAGAGAGAGAGAGAGAGAGAGAGAGAGAGAGATAGGGAGAGAGAGCGAGAGAGCTGAGGTTGGCCGCGAACCCGGATCCTCCAGTCTCTGCCTCCCAAAGTACTGGGATTACAAGCGTGCGCCACCACGCCCGGCTGAAAATACATTTTAAAATTAATGTTTTTAGGTATTACTGAAGAATTTATTACCTCACTGCTTCACTTCTACCGAAGAATGAGTGGACTTAATATAACGAATACTGAATACGCTCTGCTTGCAGCAACAACTGTGCTTTTTTCAGGTAAAAACCATTCAGCAGTATAAATCTGGATTAAATTTGGCAAGGAAATCATGAGGTTTGTGGTTATTAAATTATAAACTGAAGCCAATGTGCTTATTTTATTTCATCACACTTACCCCTCTCTATGAGGACAATTCCTTTAAGCTTATGAACATGCTGTAATTTCTTGCATCTTAGAAAATGCCTTCTTGACTTCACATTCCTGTTTATTTGTTCTTCCATTTCTCTGTTCCACTTTACAGAAAAGAATTTCTTTAAAAGAGTTGTCTAGCTCGGCGTGGTGGCGCACGCTTGTAATCCCAGTACTTGGGAGGCTGAGACAGGAGGATACGGGTTCGTGGCCAGCCTCAGCTACTTAGTGAGGTCCTCCACAATTTAGTGAGACCCTGTTTCAAAATAAAGAAGAAAAAATAGAGCTGGGGGGTGTAGCTCGGAAGTAGAATGGCCCTGGGTTCAATGCCCGGTACTGAAAAAAAAAAAAAAAAAAGAGTCATCTAAACTGGGTGTGGTGGCGCACGCCTGTAATCCCAGTACTTGGGAGGCTGACACAGGAGAATCACTGGTTCGACAGCCTCAGCAAGTAGTGAGACTCTCATCAACTTAGCGAGACCTTGTTTCCAAATAAGAAATAAAAAATTGGGCTGGGGGTATAGCTCAAAGGTAGAATGCCTCTGTGTTCAATCCCCAGTGACACACACACACACACACACACACACACACACACACACACACAAATAAAAGAGTCATCTATTTTTTTGCCTCCATTTCTCTTCTCTTATTCATTAGTGAACCCTCTTTGGTCAAAGTTTGCTCTCTCCTTGCCACTCCACCATAACTTGTCAATATCATCAGGATTTTGGCATGGCTAATTCTAGTGGTCAATTCTTAGTCCCCATCTTAACTTGACCCATCAGGCACATTTGGCAGAGAAGATCATATCCTCTTCTTAGAACACTTTCATCACTTGGGTTCAGTTGATCACTCCCTCCTTTCTGACAAGCATTTTTTTTTTCCATTTGCTAGCAGGACACCACCTTCTCTTGATTTTTCCTCTTTAGTAGCTGCTCTTTCTGTTTCCTTTGTTAAATTCCTCCTCATCCCACAATGGTAAATGTTAAGAGAAGCCCAGGGCTCAGTTCTTTTTCTTCTACACTCACTTCCTACATAATTACATTCTATCTCATGGCTTTAACATGTGCTGACCACTCCCAAATATATACACTAAACTGGATTGCTCCTCCAAACTCCATTAAATAACCTACTCAATATTTCAACTTGGATGTATAGTAGGCATATCAAACTTAACATGCCCAAAAGTGAACTCCTGCTCTCTCCCCATCCCATCCTCTTTTATTTTTCCTCCATCCCTACTAAATAGTATCTCCATCTCTTAAGCTGTATAAGCCAAAATTATTTAGGTCATCTTCACTTTTTCTTTCTCTTACATTCATATCAAATATACAACAAACCTGTTGGCTCTACCTTCAAAATACATCTAGAACTCTATCACTTTTGTCTCTAGTTTTACCATCTTAATCAAAACTACCTTTCTCACTGGTTTTCCTGATTCTGTGCTGGCCTCTCTAGAATCTATTCTCTATGTAATAGCCACATTTTTGAAAATGTAAGTCAGATCATGTCATTCCTCTGCTCATGCCCTTCAGTGGTTTCCTATTTTAGAGCCAAAGTTAGATTAAAGTCTAAGTTCTTGCCATTATTGCCTACTAGTATCACTTTTTCTTACTCCACATTGCTTTTTGTGTGTATGTGTGTGTGTGTGTGTGGTGCTGGGGATTGAACCCGGGGCATTCTACCTCTGAGTTACATCCCCAGCCCATTTTACTTAATTTTTTTTAATTTTAAAAAAATTAAAAAAAAAAGAGATTCTTGGTTGGCACTTATATTTTAGACCTAAGGACTTAAAAAACTTTGCCTTTTATTTGCTGTTGACCTTGGGGAAATTACTTAATCTTTTAAAGTTTCAAGTAAGCCCTTGGTTGTGCTTATAGTCTTTTCTTTTCTTTTTTTTTTTGTACTGGGGATTGAACCCAGGGGCATTCTACTGCCTAGCTACACCCCTAGCCCTATTTTTAAAATTATTTTGAAACAGGGTCTCCCTAGGTTGCTGAGAGTCTTACTATTTGCTGAGGCTGTCCTTGAACCCATGATCCAGATATCTCAGCCTCCTAAACACTGGGATTACAGGTGTGCACTACTATGCCTGGTTGTGCTTATATTCTTGCAACTACTTATTTACCCTTCCTCCCTATGTGACTTGTGGAAATTAATTCTCTAAGTTTCAAGAAGATCATCAGAAAAGTAGGGGTAAAAATTAACCTTACTTAACAGAGTATTAAGAAGATAAAATAATACACAGAGACAAGTTACTTATAATTTCTGGAATATATATATATATATATATATATATATATATTTTTTTTTTTTTTTTTTTTGTGGTACCGGGGATTGAACCCAGGGGCGTTCTACCTCCACGCTACACCCCTGGCCCTATTTTTTATACTTTATTTTGAAACCGGGTCTCACAAAGTTGAGGAGGGCCTCACTAAGTAGAGAGAGAGAGAGAGAGAGAGAGAGAGAGAGAGAGAGAGAAAGAGAGCTGAGGCTGGCCGTGAACCTGGATCCTCCGGTCTCTGCCTCCCAAAGTACTGGGATTACAAGCGTGCGCCACCACACCCGGTGCTCTGGAATATATCAAAGGGTTCAGTGAATGTTATTTTTATTATTTAAAAACTGCATTATCTTAAATTAACTCATTATCTTCTACTGCTTTCCAAATACATTAAGATAAATATGTAATGTTTTTCAGATCGTCCATGCCTTAAAAATAAACAACATGTGGAGAATTTACAGGAACCAGTTTTACAAGTTGTGTATAAATATTCAAAAATGTATCACGCGGAAGACCCACAGCATTTTGCTCATCTCATAGGGAGGCTTACTGAACTGAGAACTCTGAATCATAATCACTCAGAAATACTTAGCACTTGGAAAACAAAGGACCCAAAATTGACTACTTTGTTCTCTGAGAAATGGAATTTGTATTCACATTGCTGAAAATTTTGAATGTTGTGGTTTGTTTTAAATTTTCTAAATCTAAATTGGATGACTGATTTGGAAAACATGAACAGGATTGTTATATTACCAGTAGATCACCACAAAATTGACATCATCAATGTTTATTAAATTTTGTGGAATCCACCTATCATTAGATAGACACCTAGGATTCTTTTCAAGATTGGACTCAGAAGACGCAATAGCTATTGTTTTTACATGGCTCCTGAAAAAGGAACCAAAGGAATTGTCATCTGAAGAAACTGCTTTTTTCATTTAGTCAAAAATAAGTACTTTATAGACATGAAAAAGGCTAGCTAGTGGAAACAGTTGTAATTAGAATAAGGTAGTTTCTGATCCTCATTAATTAAGGCCAGATTGATGGAATAAGGAGCTATCATTTTTTTTTTTTTTTTTGTGGTACCGGGGATTGAACCCAGGGGCATTCTACCTCTGCGCTACACCCCCGGCCCTATTTTTTATACTTTATTTTGAAACCAGGTCTCACGAAATTGCAGAGGGCCTCAATAAGTAGAGAGAGAGAAAGACAGGGAGAGAGAGAGAGAGAGAGAGAGAGAGAGAGCAGAGGCTGGCCGCGAATCGGATCCTCAGGTCTCCGCCTCCCAAAGTACTGGGATTACAAACGTGCACCACCACGCCCGGCCAGGAGCTATCATTTTAAACCTATTCCTGCTACAGCATTTTATGAATTATTAAAATGGAACAAGGCTTTGTTTTACCTCATCTTTTCTTTTTTGTGGTACTGGAGATTGAACCCAGGGGTGTTCTACCACTGAGTTCACCCCCAGCCCTTTTTTTTTTTTTACATATCCCTATTTTTTATTTTGAAACAAGGTCTTGCTAAGTTGCTGAGGCTGGCCTTAAACCTACAATCCTCCTGACTCAGCCTCCCAAGTACTGGGATTACAGGCATGAGCCACCACATCTGGTTTATCTTTTTGTAATGTCTTAAAAAAAGAGGTCTTTCACAAATGGGAAAATTTGTGATGCAAGACATTGAAAAAACTATCAATTAAAAAAATATATATAATTTTTTTTGTGGTACTGGGGATTGAACCCAGGGGCATTATACCTCTGAGCTACACCCCCAGCCCTACTTTTTTTCTTTATTTTGAAAGAGTCTTACTAAGTTGTGGAGGGCCTCACTAAGTAGCTGAGGCTGGCTGCGAACCTGTGCTCCTCCTGTTTCAGCCTCCCAAGTACTGGAATTACAAGTGTGCGCCATCATGCCCGGCTTAACAATTTATTTTATTTATTTATTTTTTTTGCGGTACCGGGGATTGAACGCAGGGGTGTTCTACCTCTGCGCTCCGCCCCCGGCCCTACTTTTTTTATACTTTATTTTGAAACCGGGTCTCACGAAGTTGTGGAGGGCCTCACTAAGGGGGGAGAGAGAGAGAGAGAGAGACAGACAGACAGGGAGAGAGAGAGAGAGAGAGAGAGAGAGCGCACGTGCGCGAGCTGAGTCTGGCTGCGAACCTGGATCCTCCGGTCTCCGCCTCCCAAAGTATTGGGATTACAAGAGTGTGCCACCATGCCCAGCCGGCTTAACAATTTAAAAATATTTTAACAAAAATTGGGAAATTTAGTATAATTTACTGCTCATTATGGTAGATAATATTTTGACATTTTTGCTAACTTTTTTTGTAGAAACAATGAAATTCTTAGAACCTGAAATCTTTCCACAAATACTTTACTCTTTATAGAAGTAGGATGGTAATATGTTAAAATATAGTTCATGTGTACATGAAAGTGAGAAATTCTATGTTGGCATTATTGTTTTGAGAGAATGTAAAAGCAAATAAAATACTGTGTACTTAAGTTATTGTAACACTAGGAATAGTAGTTTTCTTTCTTTTTTCTTTTTTGGTGGTACTGGGGATAGAACCCAGGGGGCATTCTACCTCTTAGCTACACTCCTATTTTATGCTTTATTTATTTTTTTGTGGTGCTGGGGATTGAACCCAGGGGCATTCTACTGCTGCACCCCCAACCCTATTTTTTATTTTTTATTTTGAAACAGGGTCTCACTAAGTTATGGAGGGCCTCACTAAGTAGCTGAGGCTGGCTGCGAACCTGCAATCCTCCTGTCTCAGCCTCCCAAGTACTGGGATTACAAGCGTGCACCACCATTAAGTTGCGGAAGACCTAGCTAAATTGCTGAAGCTGGAGGGAAACCTGCATTCCTCTTGTCTCAGCCTCCCAAGTGCTGGGATTACAGGCGTGCACCACCATACCTGGCTAGTAGTTTGCTTTTCAATGAAGAAAATAGACCATAGTTGAAATTTCCACTGTGTAAAACTTTTAAAAACATTGGGATATTGAATTCATACTCTTGACTTAAAATGTTAGATGTATCAATTATTGTCCCCAGAGGTAGTTATATCTTTTCTTAGAAGGAGTGTCTTATCTTTTTTAGGCATCTAGACCCAATTTCCTTAAAAGGTAAAAGGAAGGAGTTAAACTGAATCATTATTTCCAGCTCAAAAATGTTATAATTTTGGCAGAAACTATTATCTGATAAATTTTTACCAGAAATGGGTTATTTAAAAATATTGCTAAAGTCTTTCAGAAAAGCATCAATTAAATTATATCTGGAGAAAGATAGAAAACAAAAGTCAATAAATCCAAACAGAACACATTATCTATGACTCAAACCTATGTATCATGATATAATGATATATCTCATTACCCAAGCCTGAAACCAGGCATGAGTCATGTTTGATTTCTCTCTTTTTTACTCATTATTGAAACGCCATTAATTTTATTTCTTAAATATCTTTTTCAGTTGACACCTACTCGTTTCCACTGCCCCTGTCAGAGTTCAAGTCCTTGTGTCTTGCCCAGGCTGTTAAAACTGTCTCCCTAAGCCTGGCGTGGTGGCGCACACTTGTAACCCAGTACTTTGGGAGGCGGAGACCTGAGGATCCAGGTTCGCGGCCAGCCTCAGCTCTCTCTCTCTTTCTCTCTCTCTTTCCCTGTTTCTCTCTCTCTCTCTCTACTTAGGCCCTCCGCAACTTCGTGAGACCCGGTTTCAAAATAAAGTATAAAAAATAGGGCCGGGGGGTGTAGCTTGGAGGTAGAACGCCCCTGGGTTCAATCCCCGGTACCGCAAACAAACAAACAAACAAACAAACAAACAAAAACACAAAAAACTGTCTCCCTAACTCCTGGCTCATATGGCTAAACCAGTCTTCATATTATACTTCTGAACCTGAATCATGTCACCCCGCCCACTCAAAAATTTTCAAGATCCCCATCCCTAAAGTCTAAAATGTGAAAGCCCTTGCAGGGCCTTCATATCAGCTCTAAATGTCTGTAATCTCAAATCTTGCCATTTGGTCCGCACACACCTACACCACCTATGATTCGCTCTCACAGCCCCAGGGCCTTTGCCCACCTGCCCTCAGCCAGGAATACTCTTCCTCCATTTCCTACCTAACCACCTCTCTATTCACTTTCTCGTTCTCTCCTGAAATAACATATTGCATCTGCAAGATCACTCCAGACTCCCCAAAGACGCCTTCAGCGCCACTTTCCCAGAGTCCCAGCTGTTGCAGGTTTTCGGTCCCCGAAGTCAGGAGACAGAGACGAAGTCGGAAGCAGGCTTCTTTATTCACTAGTGAAGGCTCAGCAAGCAAAGCTTTGGGTTTGAGCACCGATCACTGAACACGCAAGCTCTTTTATACATTTGATTGCCTAATGTTGGGAGGGAGGGGTAGCCGTGAGACGTGCATTTCCTAGCATAGGCATGATGACAGAAACAGACCAACCAATTGATCATTATATTGTTTTTTCATTACTGCTTTGTTTATATTTGAGAGAGCTTGTGCTGTCTTATCTCCTGAACTGCCTGCTTATTTAACATCTGAGGGTGTGTGTGTATGTGTGGGGGGAACTGAAGAAGCTTTATTCTTTTTATTTTGCTTTTAGTCAAAAATAGTTTTAAGAACAAAGCCGGGGGTCCTGCCTCACAACTCTTTGCAAATACCACCTTTCAATGGTTACCCGGCGCAGTAATTGCACATTTGTTTCTTCCATGAGATTATGAGCTCTTTATAAGGCAGAAGTGGATTTTCTACTCTCAGCTCATCTGTCCTCGCACCTGACGGTTTCCCCAGCAGCCTTTGAGAATAGCAGATTAGAAAATGCCAACTCGCAGGAGAAACAGAACTTGGGAAACTAAGGATAAACAGAATCTGGATGTCCTCGCAAGAAGGGAAATCTCGCGAGAAGGGAAGTCTCGCGAGAAGGGAAGTCACGCGACATCAAGCCCACGCCGCCGACCGTTATTTACCTGTTAAACCGCCGGGCGCCGGTCTTCGGCTCCCCGCCCCGGGAAGAGCGGACTTCCGCCTTTTCTGGGGTTCGGAGGCGGAAGCTCGCGCTTCTTTCTGCCGCCCTCGTAGCCGGCAGTTCACGTGGGCGCCACGCCCGTGGTTTCCCGCTAGTTCTTCAAAGGTAAGAGCAGGTGGACCGAGTTCCTTCCCCGAGGGCGGAATTCCGGGCTGGGCGGCATTGGACGCGGCCGGTCGCCGTCGCCGTCGTCGCCACGGTGCTGGTCCTACACGAGGCGATTTAAGGGGGCCGGGGAGGGGCACGGGCTTTCCTCGCAGGCTGTCCCGTGGTGCCCGGCTCATCGTCGCCAGCATGGCGGCCGGCCATGGCGGCGGGGACGGCGGGGAGGCGTGGGGTCACTTTGCACCTGCGACCACCGCGCCGCGGGCGCTGCGCGGGCGACCACCGGTAGCGGGGTCTCGGTGACGGCTTTATCCAGCCGTGGTGCACAGACATCACCTTGAGTAAAGAGTAGGCCATGTTCTAACCAAGTCGTGTGGAACGCTTTCCTCCTCCCCGGGGCAGTGCACACGGCTGGAAGAGAATGGAGAAGCAGAAGCCTTTTAAGTTGTACGTACCACCAAGATTGAGCACCAGTCAGGTGTCTGCAGTGAGACCTCAGACTCTGGGAGGAGAGTCTGTGGGAGGAGATTCTAATTTCTTTAAGGTAAATTTGCATATATATCTTGATTTGACTTTTTAAAAATGTATGGTTGCATTGTAATTATGCCACATAGTGAGATTTGAAGTGATACATTTATACGTATACACAGCACTTGGTAGGTTTCCCTCTTCATCCCACCCCATCTCCCTCTCTTCCTTCCAGGTGCATGTTAGTGAGATTGGTGATGAAACCTTCATATAACATGACATTAATCTGTTCCCTCCGCAAACCTCCTGTTTCTCTTCCCCTTCCTCTATTGTACTAGTCTCTCTGAAGTCCTTTTTCTTTCCTATTTTCTCTATGCCTTCCACATATGAGGGAAAACAAAGGACCCTTGACTTTCTGAGATTGGCTGATCTCAGCACAGTGTTCTCACGTTCCATCCCTTTTCCCTCAAATGACATGATTTTGTTCTTGTTTATGCCTTAGTAAAACTCCATTTTGTGTGTATACCAAATTTTCTTTATCCATTCATCTGTTGACAGACACCTAGGTGGGTTCCATAACTTGTCTATTGTGAATTATGCTCGCTGTAAACATGCAAATGTATGCAAGTATTGTTACAGTTTGGGTGATCAGTGGTTGCTGTTGCCCACCCAGCTGTGGGTCCTTGTTTTTGGCTAGTATAGAAATAAAAGCCGGAAGCCGAGCATGGTGGCGCACGCTTGTAATCCCAGTACTTTGGGAGGCGGAGACTGGAGGTTCCGGGTTCGCTGCCAGCCTCAGCTCGCTCTCTCTCTCTCCTTAGTGAGGCCTTCCGCAACTTTGTGAGACCCGGTTTCAAAATAAAGTATAAAAAATAGGGCCGGGGATGTAGCGTGGAGGTAGAACGCCCCTGCGTTCAATCCCCGGTACCGCAAAAAAAAAAAAAAAAGAAATAAAAGCGGGAACTGTTGCAAGCTTAAGCAAGGTTTTATTATTAGGCAGAATAGGGGGGCAGAGCACCACGTCAGAGAGATGTGATGGAGTGTGTCAGAAGTGAGACACTATTTGCCTTTGAAACCTTAGTCTTTATATAGGAATTTATTATCTTGTCCCTCCTATCCTGATAGCCAGTAGTCTTTTTTCCCCACCAAAAAGTAGGGCTGGTCCGCTGTTATCTTTGCTGTATTAGTTTTTTTGGTGGCCCCTTTTGTTCATCCTCACAAGGACAGTCTGATTTGACCTTACTGATCATAGGGGTGCATAGCCTGTATTGTCATTTGTTCATTTTTACTAACTCTTCAGAAAGTCTTGATACTTGTGTCTTTGTGTAAGTTTTAACATCTTTATCTCTTATGGTAACTTGTCTGCTTAACAGCCCCTGTAGTTACTGGCATGTTTTCTAACACTGAAGTGTGGCTTTCTAAAGTAAGAAGGCTTTAACTACTTTTGCATTATTATTAGTGATCAATACTGGGTCAATGCAGCCTGATTTTTCATCTTTTTTTTTTGTGTGTGGTACCGGGGATTGAACCCAGGGGCAGTCTACCTCTGAGCTACACCCCCGGCCCTATTTTTTATACTTTATTTTGAAACTGGGTCTCACAAAGTTGCGGAGGGCATCACTAAGGAGAGAGAGAGAGAGAGACAGAGAGAGACAGAGAGAGAGAGAAAGAGAGCAAGCGCGAGCTGAGGCTGGCTGCGAACCCGGATCCTCCTGTGTCAGCCTCCCAAAGTACTGGGATTACAAGCGTGTGCCACCACGCCCGGCTTGATTTTTCATCTTTTAATTTGGTCTGAACTTTGTGAGAGTCTGCGGGATTTCTTTCTTTCTTTTTTTTTTTTTTTTGCTGTACTGGGGATTGAACCCAGGGGTATTCTACCTCCTAGCTACATCCCCAGCCCTATTTTTTATTCTTTATTTTGAAACAGGGTCTCACTAAGTTGTGGAGGGCCTCAGTAAGTAGGTGAGGCTGGCGGCGAATCCGGATCCTCCTGTCTCAGCCTCCCAAGTACTGGGATTACAAGCATGCGCCACCACGCCTGGCTCAGTCTGTGGAATTTCTAACCGCCCCCTTCAGAGTCCAGGCGAATGTAACTTCTCTCCAGTGTCCTTCTGTGTATCTTATCTTAGTTGCTTTGGTAACTGTCTGAACTGCCTGCTTGCTTGTTACAGAGGAGAGAAAAGAATCTTTGCTTTCTTGTAATGCAGGGCTTTAGCTATTTTTGCACTCTTATTGGAATTAATACTTACTGGTCAGTTCCCATCAGTACCATTATAGTATTCTAAGTTTAATTCTTTTGGAAAGATACTGAGTAGCGGTACAGCTGGGCCATATGGTAGTTCCGTTCTTAGCCTTTTGAAGAAACTCCATGGTGTTCTCCATAGTGATTGTACTAATTCACAATCCTAATCAATTTACCTTTAGGTATAAAAGGCAGAGTGTACTTTCTTACTGGTAATAGTTTATAATTGTTCCTTTTCAGTAAATATGGTCTGATTTACCTAAGAATTTTTGTTTTTGTTGTTTTTTTTTTGTGGTACCGGGGATTGAACCCAGGGGCGTTCTACCTCCGTGCTACACCCCCGGCCCTATTTTTTTATACTTTATTTTGAAACCTGGTCTCACGAAGTTGCGGAGGATCTCACTAGGTAGGGAGAGAGAGACAGAGACAGGGAGAGAGAGAGACAAGGAGAGAGAGAGAGAGAGAGAGCGAGCGAGCTGAGGCTGGCCGCGAACCTGGATCCTCCGGTCTCCGCCTCCCAAAGTACTGGGATTACAAGCGTGCACCATCATGCCCGGCTTTACCTAAGAATTTTTTTTTTTGTGTGGTACCGGAGATTGAACCCAGGGGCGTTCTACCTCTGCGCTACACCCCCCGGCCCTATTTTTTTATGCTTTATTTTGAAACCGGGTCTCACAAAGTTGCGGAGGGCCTCACTAGGTAGAGAGAGAGAGAGAGAGGAGAGAGAAGAGAGAGAGATCGTGTGCACGTGTGCGTGCTGAGGCTGGCCGCGAACCCGGATCCTCTGGTCTCCGCCTCCCAAAGTACTGGGATTACAAGCATGTGCCACCACGCCCAGCTTACCTAAGAATTTTTAACATCACATTGAATAATGAATGCTATTGTGTGCAGGCATCATTCATTTAAAGAAATAATCACAGCTGGGCATGGTGGTGCATGCTTGTAATCCCAGTACTTGGGAGACTGAGACAGGAGGATCGCAGGTTCGAAGCCAGCCTCGGCAACTTAGCGAGGCCCTCCGCAACTTAGTTAGACCTGTTTCAAAATAAGAAATAAAATTGGTCTGGGGGTATAACTTGGAGGCAGAATGCCTCTGGGTTCATCCCCAGTACTAAAAAAAAAAAAAGAAATAATTACTGCTATTGTAGAACTCTGCATAATACTAGGATCTGCTTATTTAAATCTTCCCTCTTTCCTTAAATGATAGGAGGCAACATACAAGGCATATACAATGAAATAGTAAAATATAAATTAGGAAAAATTAAGAATTTTTATAAGGAAAATTAGGAATTTTTTGACAAATGCCTGCATATGGATAATAATTACTGTCATGACTGAACTTTAGGTTTTCTCTGAGCTTCCTGGTGGATAGGATAAAGACAGAAATTCACTCACATAGTAAAATTTTCATAGGAAATGAGGAATTATATCAAGTTTCTTAGGTGAAACATCTTTTTTAACTACTGAATTATTTAAAAATTTTTCTCGTGGGGTACTTTATATTAGAGGTAGAATGATGCAGTTAGTATTTTAATTTTATATGCTGTAGAAAATTTTATGGCTGCTATAGCCAAGAGTATATCATTAAAATGCTATTCAATGAAGATAGTTCTCAGTTCTGTTGGGGGAGGGGAGAGCATAATGAAATTGAAGGAAACTACTAATATTATCATGTACTAATTAAAATCACATTATTCTTGAGTACCTACAAAGCTTGTGTTAATTCATAATTTCATCTTACCAGTGAAAATAGCTTATTAAAATTTTTTCTTCATTTACATAGCAAGAACATTTGATATCTTAAGTACTATATGTACATTAAAGGATTTATAATTACAGTCACTTATATAAGCAGATGAATATTACATATTCGTGTATTATACTGCTAGGTGTCAAAGTGATATGGAACAATGTATTTAAGAACATTTTTGTATTTCTAGACTTTCACCAAAAGTATTGAAGATGATTTGACTTTCCCATTTGCAATGACTAATCTCTCCAAACACGGGGAAAGCATTGATTCAGGTAGGAGCCTGAATAAAACAATATATCAGCTTACATAGAATCTTTTTATCATATACATTGTCAGTTATTAAAATATAATATATATTATGTTGATGTGCTTTACCTTAAAGCTATATAAAAATTAATATAAAAATAAGAATTTGGCATATTTAATACTACTTTTCTTTTATCTTGCAGATGTTTCTTTCCAAAAAGTTAACTCTTTGCCCATGTTTGAGCAGGTCAGTTAAGCATAGAGTATATAGATATAATCTTTTTAGGTATTGCATGAATTGATCATTTATAAAAACCCTAGTTGCTATATAACTAGTATTGTGTAATTGGTTGCTGTTACTTGGAAGCTTTCAGAAATATTTTCTTATGAAACATTTTCTTTTTTGTTGCGGTACTGGGGATTGAACCCAGGGGCATTCTACCTTCGAACTATACCCCCAGCCCTATTTTTTATTCTTTATTTTGAAACAGGGTCTCACTAAGTTGTGGAGGGCCTCACAAGTTGTTGAGGCTGGCCACGAACTTGCGATCCTCCTGTCTCAGCCTCCCAAGTATTGGGATTACAAGTGTGCGCCACCATGCCTGGCGAAACATTTTCTTATGAAATATTTTCTTATTTCCTATGAAACATTCACTTTTTTAGGTTGATAATTCTGACAGTTTCCACTATCAAGAAGGACTGAAAGACTCTGATTTTGAGGTCAGATTTCCCATTTATATTAAATTTCTTATAATTTGAGTATTACTTTAGAAATTTCAAAAGGATTAATATTTGGTTAATGTTTTAAAATATATTTTAGGATCTTTTTTGAAGTTTCTGAAACACTAGGCTTCTGTATTTTTCTGTGTTATAAAAGCCTCTAGTTTTTAGGGGCATTTTTTTTATTTAGCTGTGGGATTTTGAGGGGGGATTTAATCTTAAACCATAGAAATCAAGACTAAAAGAGGGAAGATGGATACAGAATGTGAAAAGACTGATAACCAAGCCAATATATATATATATTTTTGGTGCTGGGGATTGAACCCAGGGGCATTCTACCTCTGAGCTACACTGCTAGACCTATTTTTTTATTTTTTCGGTACCGAGGATTGAACTCAAGGGTGTTCTACCTCCGCGCTACACCCCTGGCCGTATTTTTTATACTTTATTTTGAAACCGGGTCTCACGAAGTTGTGGAGGGCCTCACTAAGTAGAGAGAGAGAGAGAGAGAGAGAAATAGCGTGCCCGTGCGCGCGCGCGCGCGCTGAGGCTGGCCGCAAACCTGGATCCTCCGGTCTCCGCCTCCCAAAGTACTGGGATTACAAGTGTGCGCCACCACACCCGGCTAGACCTATTTTTTATTTTCAAACAGGGTCTCACTAAGCTGTAGAGGGCCTCACTAAGTTGCCGAGCCTGGCTACGAACCTGTGATCCTCCTGTCTCAGCCTCCCAAGTGCTGGGATTATAGGTGTGTGCCACCACGCCTGGCTGCCTCCAGCCCTTTATTTTTTTAATTTTGAAACAGGGTCTTGCTAAGTTGCTGAGGCCAGCGTCACACCTATGATCTTCCTGCCTCAGCCTCTAAGTTCTGGGATTATAGGTATGCACCACCATGCTGGGCTTTCAAGCCATTATTTTATGAAAGAATCCTTCAGCTAATAGATATAATTATCTTTTTAAAAAATTTTTCTGGTACTGGGGATTGAGCTCAGGGTATTCTACCTCTGAGCTACACCCCCAGCCCTTTTTTTTTTGTTTTGAAGCAGGGTCTTGCAAGGTTGTTGAGAGTCTTGTTAAGTTGCTGAGGCTGTTCTGGAACCTTGATCCTTTTGTCTCAGCCTCCCAAGTACTGGGATTACAGGCATGTGCCATCACACTTGGCTTTAATTATTTTTTGGCTGATTTATTATATAGGGGATTTGTAGGACATGCTGTGCTTTTTTTTTTTTTTTTTTGCTGCAGTACTGGGGATTGAACCCAGGGGCATTCTACCTCCGAACTACATCCCCAGTCCTATTTTTTATTCTTTATTTTGAAACTGGGTCTCACTAAGTTGCGGAGGGCCTCGCTAAGTAGTTGAGGCTGGCCGTGAACCCGGATCCTCCGGTCTCAGCTTCCCAAGTATTGGGATTATAAACGTGCATCACCACGCCTGGCTCACATGCTGTGCTTTTGATATTAGTTACAAAAACATTCTTATGATATATAGATATGTATTTGTGTGTGTGTGTGTGTGTGTGTGTGTGTGTGTGTTACTAGGGATTAAACTCAGGGGTATTATACCTGTGAGCTATGCCCCCAGCCCTATTTTATTTTTTTTTTAAATTTTGATATAGGGTCTCAATAAGTTGTAGAGGGCCTCACTAAGTTGCTGCGGCTGTCCTCAAACCTTCAATCCTTCTGTCTCAGCTTCCCAAGTACTGGGATTACAAGTGTGCACCACCACACCCAGCTATATAGGTATCTTTTAAGTGCAGGGAAATTCCATGGCTTTATAAAGTGCTAAATGTTTATTGCTATGGTAATATATCACAGAATTTAAACATATGGAGCCTATAAATATATTTTGATAGCAAGAAGCTACCAGCAGCAGGGCTCCTGGCACATGGCTATAATCCCAGCTACTCTGAAGGCTTGAAGACTTCAAGTTGGAGTCCAGCCTGAGCAATTTAGTGAGATCCTGTCTGAAAATCAAATAAAAAAGGGCTGGGGGTATAGCTCAGTGCAGAGAGTGCTTGTTTGCCTAGTGTGTGTGAGACCCTGGTTTCAATCCCCAGTACTGTAAACCACAACAACAAAAAAATGATATTAGGAAGCAGAAATCAGTGTTTAAGATAACAAAATAAGAACTGGGTATGGTTGAACATGCCTGTAATAGCTACTTGGCGGGGGGGCTGAGGCAGGAGGATTGGAAGTTTTAGGTCAACCTTGGCAACATAGTGAGACCCTGTCTCAGAATAAAAACAAGGGATAGGAGCTGAGTGTGATGGTGCATGCCCGTAATCCTAGTACTTGGGAGGCTGAGACAGAAGGATCATTGGTTTGCGGCCAGCCTCAGCAACTTAGCAAGGCTCGTAGCAACTTAATGAGACCCTGTTTCAAAAATAAAAAATAAAATAGGGCTGGGGGTGTAGCTCAGAGGTAAAATGCCCCTGGGGTTACATTCCCAGTACCACCACCACCACCACCACAACAACAACTAAAAATAAGGCCTAGGGATATAGCTCTGGTAGAGCTCCCCTGGGTTCAATCCACAGCACTGCAAAACACACACACATGTCTCTGACCTTTACAATATAATGCGTATAAAAAGGCCAGAAAAATTTAAATAAAACTTCAGGCTCAATGTATTATGTTTTACGTTCACTTTATATTATATTTAAAATTTCACGTTTTTTTCTTTCTTTTTTTTGGTACTGGGAATTGAACCCAGGAGCGTTCTACCTCCAAGCTAACCCCTCGCCCCTTTTATTTTTTATTTTTTTTATGCTTTATTTTTGAAACCGGGTCTCACGAAGTTGCGGAGGGCCTCACTAGGTAGACAGAGAGAGAGAGAGAGAGAGAGAGAGAGAGAGAGAAATCGCGTGCGCATGCGCGCTGAGGTTGGCTGTGAACCCGGATCCTCCGGTCTCCGCCTCCCAAAGTACTGGGATTACAAGCATTCACCACCACGCCCGGCCGTCCCCTTTTATTTTGAAACAGGGTCTTGCTAAGTTGTTGAGGCTAGCCTCAAACCTGCAATTCTTCTGTCTCAGCCTCCCAAGTACTGGGATTATAGGCATGGACCACCATGCCTGGCAAATTTCATGTTCTTGAGTTAATCTTTAAACTATGTCTATAATCAAAAGATTTCAAGATCATTGCTTAAATTTATAAGTTTTTTGTAAAGTGATTCATTTTAGCTTTTACCCAGATTATCTCATTGACTAATATATATATATATATATTAAAAAATATATATCTTTTGTACTGGGGATTGAACCCAGGGTCATTCTACTTCTGAAATATACCCCCAGCCCTTTTAAAATTTTTATGTTGAAACAGGGTCTTAACTAAGTAGCTGAGGGTTTTGTTAAGTTGCTGAGGCTGTCCTCAGACCTGAGATCTTCCTGTCTCAGCTTCTTAAGTTTACAGGCATGTGTTTACAGGCATGTGCCACCATACCCACTGATTAAAATATTTATTTTCTTTTTTTTTTTGCGGTTCCAGGGATTGAACCCAGGGGCATTCTACCTCCGAGCTACACCCCCGGCCCTATTTTTTATCCTTTATTTTGAAACAGGGTCTCACGAAGTTGCGGAGGGCCTCACTAAGTAGCTGAGGCTGGCTACGAACCTGGATCCTCAGGTCTCTGCCTCCCAAGTACTGGGATTACAAGCGTGCACCACCACACTGGGCTATTTATTTTCTTTCTTTTTTTTTGTGTGGCACTGGGGATTGAGCCCAGGGGCATTCTACCTCCAAGCTACACCCCCAGCCCTATTTTATCTTAATTTTGAAACAGGGTCTCACTAGGTTGATGAGAGTCTCACTACTTGCTGAGGCTGTCCTCGAACCTGCTATCTTCCTGTCACAGTCTCCCAAGTACAGTACTGGGATTATAAGAGTGTGCCACCATGCCCGCCTCTGATTAAAATATTTTTAACTTCTTATTTAAGCACAGTTTAGTCATTTGACTTTTTTTTTTTAGCAAGGTCTAACCTAGTCAAATGACTAGTAACCTTAGCAAAGTAGCTAATACTTTGGGTTAATGTAGGCGGTGCATGCCTGTAATTCCAGTACTTGGGAGACTAAGAAAGGAGGATTGCAGGTTTGAGGACAGCCTCAGCAAGTAATGAAAACTCTCATCAACCCAGCGAGACCCTGTTTGCAAATAAAAATAAAATAGGGATGGGGGTGTAGCTTGGAGGTAGAATGCCCCTGGGTTCAAATCCCAGTCCCAGAAAAAAAAAATAGAGTAAATGTAGCTTTCAGTATGCTACTAGAACATAGATTGACAAGAGAGTTACCATTATTATATATCCGCCTGTATCTGGATATTTTCAGTAGGCAATTTTAGTTTATATTAAATTATGAATTAATTATATTGATTTTTAATTAATTTTTGAAAACCTTTTTAAATAGAATTTAGAGCCAATGAGCAGACTGTATTCCAAACTGTATAAGGAGGCTGACAAAATTAAAAAGTGGAAAGCGAACATAGAATGTGAACTGAAGCAGAAAGAAAATAAGGTGCAAGAAAATAGAAAAATAATTGAAGCACAGCGAAAAGCCATTCAGGAACTGCAGGTATAATGAAATTTTGAATTATAAATATAGCATAGTGAATACAGTGTTACTTCAAGGTAAGTGGGGTTAATCTCGTTTCTGTGATGGAGATTTTGAAGATAGTCCTTTTTGAAGTCGTATACTACTTTTAAGTAGTATAACTTTAGGACTGAGCATTGAGGACAAGCTGCACCAAACTTAATGCAAATTGTTAGGGAAATAATAAATTAGTTTAAAAGAAGACTGACTTAATGATTCTAATTTGTGATAGTTTAAATTTTATTCCCATTATTGATGATGTTTTGATATAAATATCTTTCATTATATTAGAATATATAAATAAATAACCTTGAACTTGAAACTGTTTAGCTTTGATTTTATAGTATAAAGTAAAAAATGGTGAGGAAATTCAGATAAAACATTTCAAAAGGATTAGAGAAGATAATATTACATTAAGTTTTTATTGAATGCTTTTTAGCAAGCTTTTACATTGATGAAAGTGAGACCAATATTCTTAATGGAAAATCCAAAAGTTGTGACAAAAAATTCTTTATTGTATAGAAAGAAAAGAATTCTTATAGACCCCTATAACATATGTTTATGTAAATAAATACTGTTTAATGATTATACTCATGTTTATTTTGCTAACCAAAATGTGATAAGCTGTTATTGTTTTGTAAATTAGTTTGAAAATGAGAAAGTAAGCTTGAAGCTAGAAGGAGAAATTCAAGAAAATAAAGATTTAATAAAAGAGTAAGTAATTTAATGAATTTGAATTTCTTTCCAAATTTATTTATTTATTTATTTATTTATTTATTTATTTATTTTTTTTGCGGTACCGGGGATTGAACGCAGGGGCGTTCTACCTCCGTGCTACGCCCCCGGCCCTATTTTTATGCTTTATTTTGAAACCGGGTCTCACGAAATTGTGGAGGGCCTCACTAAGGGGAGAGAGAGAGAGAGACAGGGAGAGAGAGAGAGAGCTGAGGCTGGCCGCGAACCGGGATCCTCCGGTCTCCGCCTCCCAAAGTACTGGGATTACAAGCGTGCGCCACCACGCCCGGCCTCCAAATTTATTATTAAGATAGTTTTCAAAAATTTACTGAGTACGTTCTTTGTGTTATATAATATTAACTTACAAGTAGAATTCTACTTGAGTACTATGGAAAAAGAATGACAAACCCATTCTACATTCTCGCATTTGGCAAATCACTGACTAATAATTCTCAGTTTTTAAAATATTAGGCATCAGGAAGAATCATTGCTTGGTGTCAAAAAAGATAACGGATAGTTCCGTATCTATAATTGCCTATGTATATTGTCTGCTTTCTGTTTCACTCCTGCCCTAGGTGCAACACTTGCAAAGTAGAGTTCAACTTGGTTCCAAGCTGATTCTCACTCTCAAATTCCTTCTACTGAAGGAATTCATTTCTACCGAAAAATTATAGGTTGGAAAATTAAATCCAACTGCTCTGTGTGTTGGCAACTTCAACAAGACAGCTAGAGGTCTTATTTATTCACATAATGAATTCCTAGTCAAAAAGTTATCTTATTTTTTGTTTTGAAGGTTAGGCATCTAGAACATTTTTTGAGATAGTTAGAAAATGAAAAGCTTCTCTTCTCGTTATTTCTCCTTAGGCAAATCTGGAATTCCTGAGGGGTTATTGATAACAACTTGGGTAGAAACTTGTTAAGAAGTTGTTACTTTTGCTTAAAGGGAGCAGTTTCTGAGTTATTTTTGCTAATAGTTTAGTCAACCCACTTTTTCTTCATTTAATCACTTATATGTGATATATACCAAATATATTTTAAAAGTTTCTTTAAAATTAAAGCATTCTAACAATATTTCATAACTCTAATATGTGATATTGCTTTTAGATTAGATTACACTTAGGCAGACTCTTTCCTTTATTCCAGGAATAATGCTACAAGACATTTATGTAATCTGCTAAAAGAAACCTGTGCTAGATCTGCAGAGAAGACAAAGAAATGTAAATGTCTATCTTGTTTTATGTGATTCTTATTATTATTTCTTTAATGGTGGAGGCAGAGAAGGGAAGAAATTGTCTTTTCATTTTTTGAAATTAATCTTGATTTGAACAAGTTTTTTGTGCCTCAGAACATTTCTTTGTGTAAGTTGTAATTAGGTTCTCATTTCTTTGAATTTTGAGCTTCCTGAAAGCTCACAACTCTTTAAGAAAGGTAAGATATTTTAAGAAGTATATACTTGGCATTTATAATTAATTCCCATATTAGTTAAAGTATGCTTTTCCTTCTGTTTGGAACAAGCAGGAAATTAAATCATGAATAAAATAAGCTGGACATGGCGGCGCATGCCTGTAATTCCAGTACTAGGGAGTCTGACGGGGATTGCAGGTTCGCAGACAGCCTCAGCTACTTAGTGAGGCCTCCGCAACTTAATGAGACCCCGTTTCAAAATAAAGAATAAAAAATAGGGCTGGGGGTGTAGCTTGGAGGTAGAATGCCCTGGATTCAATCCCTGGTACCTCCAAAAAAAAAAAAAAA
>PVJS01035575.1:0-20929 GCA_004027185.1 Glis glis | reverse complement strand
CTTCTTCCTTTCTAAGTCCCTTCTACGTCCCATTCTATCTAGCTCCCACAGATTAGGGGGAACATCCGATTTTTTATTCTTAGTGTCTTACTAATATCGCTTAGCATGATGTTCTCTAGTTCTCTCCATTTCCCTGCAAATGATGTGATTTTGTTCTTCTTTGTGGCTGCGTAAAATTCCATTGTGTACATATCCCATATTCTTTATTTTGAAACAGGGTCTCACTAAGTTGCAGAGGGCCTCACTAAGTAGCTGAGGCTGTCTGTGAACCCGGATCCTCCAGTCTCAGCCTCCCAAGTACTGGGATTACAAGCGTGTGCCACCATGCCTGGCTTTTTTTTTTTTTTTTTTTAACTAGGGATTGAACTAGGGGCCTTTTTACCTATGAGCTACACCCCCTGCCCTTTTTATTTTGAAACAGGGCCTTGTTAAGTTGCTGAGGCTGAAGCTGGCCTTGAACCTGCTATCCTCCTGTCTCAGCCTCTCAAGTACTGGAATTACATGCGTGTCTACCATGGCCGGCTTTTTCTGAAATATTTTAGTATTAGCAATCTCAGCAAAAACCTGTTTAGAGTCTAATAAGAATTATGTTTCAAGGCCGGGCATGGTGGCGCACGCTTGTAATTCCAGTACTTGGGAGGCGGAGACTGGAGGATCCGGGTTCGCGGCCAGCCTCAGCTACTTAGTGAGGCCCTCCTCAACTTTGTGAGACCCGGTTTCAAAATAAAGTATAAAAAATAGGGCTGGGGGTATAGCTCGGAGGTAGAACGCCCCTGGGTTCAATCCCTGGTACCGCAAAAAAAAAAAAAAAAGAATTATGTTTCAACCAGATGTGGTAGCACACACCTGTGATCCCTCCTGATTACTTGGGAGGCTGAGGCAGGAGGATAGCTTGTTCAAGATCAGCCTGGGCAATTTAGTGAAATCCTGTCTCAAAATAAAATAATATACAAAGGACTGGGGATGTAGCTCAGTGATAGAGCATCCCTGGTTTAATCCCCAGTACTGGGGGTGGGGAGTAGGAAGAATTTTGTCTCAGTTACACAGTATGCAGAGGCTTGGCCCCAAATAGTTTCCTTCTCAAAAGCATGTACATTTAAGAGTTGAACCTGTTAATTTGTCTAAAAAGTTACATTTACCTTTAAATCGATTCCTGGTTGAAGACTGATTAAGCAGATCAGCAAGTGACTCTAAACTAACTGGGGAAAGAACTAACCCTTAAACAGAAAGTCCAGCTCCTGAGAGGAAAGTTTTGGGGGCTTTAATCAGTGAATTCAGTTTGAGACCTACTGGTTATAAATTGGAGTTTCAAGCAAGTCTGTTCTTCATTGCTTATTTTGATCTTGTTGTACATGGATTTTGTCTCTGGAATCCAAAATTCCATCTCTCTATGTCTCTCTCTGGAAAGAACTTTTTCTGAATCAGTGAATCGTTTTAATAGACCAAGTTTCTTATCCAAAACAAGTTAAATGAATCCTTAGTATTTATTTTTTTAAAGGCAGGTTAAAAGAGATAAGGAAGCTGGGCGTGGTGGCGTACACTTGTAATCCTAGTACTTTGGAGGCTGAGACAGGAGGATCACAGGTTCGCAACCAGCCTCAGCAACTTAGTGAGGCCTTCTGCAATTTAGTGAGACCCTGTTTCAAAATAAAAAATAAAACTGAGCTGGGGATGTAGCTCAGAGATAGAATGCCCCTGGATTCAATCCCCAGCAACATACACACACATACACACATACGTTAGAGGTGAGAAGTATTGCATTTGTGTCTTTCCCAAGTAGAACTGAAGCAAGATGTTCCCCTACGTTATTAGTAGCAGAATTCTACCCTCTGTGGTCAGTGTGTGACCCTTTCACCAGTGCTGCTGCCCACCATTAAGTCTCTTGTCACAGGGCATTTACAGTGACGCCATAAGACGCACAGAGGGTCTCTGGATCTCAAACGTACAGAGAGCACATCTCAGTGTCAATTCCTGAGTTAAGGAACTGACAGTTATGGCACTTTCAGTCTCGATTAATATTTAGCAGGCAGGAGATGATTATTTTTGTTATTCCTTGTGTTTGCAGACTTAATAACTTGTTGAAAAGCATTTGTTTTATTGGGGCTGTATATTTCTGCCATTGTATTGATTTGCTTACCTGAATTAAAGTTGTTCTTTAATTGTTTTTGGCTGTATCTACAGTTTGAAATTCAGGACTATCAGCCGGGCGTGGTGGCGCACGCTTGTCATCCCAGCACTTGGGAGGCTGAGACCGGAGGATCCAGGTTCGCGGCTAGCCTCAGCTACTTAGTGAGGCCCTCCGCAACTTAGTGAGACCCTGTTTCAAAAAAATGAAGCATAAAAAATAGGGCTGGGGGTGTAGCTCGGAGGTAGAATGCCCCTGGGTTCCATCCCCAGTACCGCAAAAAAAAAGAAAAATTCAGGACTATCCCGTGTACCATGCACCAAAAATGAAATTTCAATGCATTGTTCGATTCCTACACAGCTCCTAGTTGTCTGTACTAGAGCTGTATGGCTGGGTCTATGCATTTCAATGTGAGTTATTTTATAGCTTCCATTCGGATGATGATGATGAAGAATATGTAGAGAATCATTTTCCAGATTCATTTGTGTACCTCTGGGCATTTCTTGGGATATGTTCACAGTAATGTTTTTGCTTCTGATTTTAAAATCTTTTCCTCTGTTGTAGGATGAGCAGTTCTTAGGTTTTGGCTCAGATGAAGAAGTCCGAGTGCGAAGTCCCACGAGGTCTCCTTCAGGTATGGGCACTCAAGCTACTCCTGCGTTAAGCTGGGTTCCTTTCTCCTTCTTTGCATGTGAAGGAAGGTCTGCAGTCCTGGGGATTGGAGTGGCTTCTGAGCTTGACTCGTGTACGGTGCTGCTGGTAGAGCGAGTGTGGTGTGTTCTTAGTGCGCTTCTCTCTCGGAGCGGCTTGGGAGACAGGAGGCAGATCTCCACAGGGCGATTGGGACACCTGGTAGGCTTGAAGATGACCTACAAGTTTCCTCAGCTTTACACATTTTATATTATACGCTAGTATATATGACTTTTAGGAGTAATTTGGACATTACTGTTTACAGATGAAATCTGGTCCAATGTTGTTAAAGAACTAAAAACAAAATATTGGTACTTACAAAACTATTTTGCCTGATTCTTAGAGGACTGTATTAAAATAAAGAAAATTAAAGTTATATGGGTGTTTCCATTTATTAGCATTATTTGTTATTGTTCACACACATGAAATATCTAGAATAGCTTGACAATCTAGATTTACAAGCAGTTTCCTAAGAGAAGCTCCTCAGTGGAAGTAACATTTAATGGCTTGCATAATTCAGTTCTGTATAGAAGAGCACTGACAAGCTTTGGGTGGAAAATACATTCACCATCTTGCTGGCATTCTGACTTCTTGTATGGTCTTCTTTGATTTTATGTGGCTAGACAACCTTATTTTTTTTTTTTCGCGATACTGGGGATTGAACCCAGGGTCATTCTATTTCCGAGCTATACCCCCAGTCATATTTTTTATTCTTTATTTTTTTTTCTTTTTTTCTTCTTTTTTTTTTTTGCGGTACCGGGGATTGAACCCAGGGACATTCTACCTCCGCGCTACACCCCCGGCCCTATTTTTTTATACTTTATTTTGAAACCGGGTCTTACGAAGTTGCGGAGGCCTCACTAGGTAGAGAGAGAGAGAGAGACGGAGAGAGAGACAGAGAGACAGAGACAGAGAGACAGAGAGAGAGAGAGCTGAGGCTGGCCGCGAACCCGGATCCTCCGGTTTCCCAAAGTACTGGGATTACAAGCGTGCGCCACCACGCCCGGCTTTTATTCTTTATTTTGAAACAGGGTCTCACTAAGTTGTGGAGAGCCTCACTAAGTAGCTGAGGCTGGCTTTGAACCTGGGATCCTCCGGTCTCAGCCTCCCAAGTATTGAGATTACAAACTGTGTGCCACCTCGCCAGGCATAGACAACCTATTTAAATATGGTATTAGATCCAGGCATGGTGGCGCACACTTGTAATCCCAGTACTTGGGAGGCTGAGACAGGAGAATCACAGGTTTGAGGACAGCCTCTGCAACTTGTGAGGCCCTCCGCAATTTAGTGAGACCATGTTTCAAAATAAAGAATAAAATAGGGCTGGGGATATAACTCAGATGCAGAATGCCCCTGGGTTCCATCCCTAGTACCACACACAAAAAAAAGAAAAAATATGGTATTAGCTGGTTTGCTCTTTGACACTGACTTAGTTTGTGATGTTCGCTGGCATCTGAGACTCACTTAAAAGTCATCATATGTTATATAGTAGTCTAATTCAAACACCCAAGTTGGCAATTTTTCTTTCCCCAAATGATGGTATTGCTGTTCCAGTGGGGAGCAGTAGCCTGTAGTATCTGAGCATCGGTGGCAGTGGGCTCAGAAGATGTGGTAAAATCTCAAGACTTCATATAGGAAAGGGATTTTAGGGACCCTGTGGTTTAACCCTCCATTTACAGATGATAAAGTGAGGTCAAGAAAATACCTGATGAGCAGTTGCTTATAACCATTGTGCAAGTTCTTTGGACGTGTTGTGGATTGAAGAGGATAACATCAGGGCTAGGACTCTTCTCTGTTCTTTTTCTAATTGTCTACCAAAGGCTTTTTTTGTGTGTGTGTGTGCGATACCGGGGATTGAACCCAGGGGCGTTCTACCTCGGAGCTAAACCCCTGGCCCTATTTTTATCCTTTATTTTGAAACTGGGTCTCACGAAGTTGCGGAGGGTCTCACTAAGTAGCTGAGGCTGGCCGCCAACCCAGATCCTCCGGTCTTAGCCTCCCAAGTACTGGGATTACAAGCATGCGCCACCATGCCTGGCTTACCAAAGGTTTTTCTAAAAGTAGGGTGGAAGAGGTTTTCTGAATTGATAAAGCTCTCTGAATGGTTGGGTTCAAGTCTGCCACAAGAGGAATCTTTTTTGTGTGTGTGATACTGGGAATTGAACCCAGGGGCAGTCTACCTCTGAGCTACATCCCCAGTCCTATGCCCTATTTTATTTTTTATTTTGAAACAGGGTCTCACTAAGTTGCAGAGGACATCACTTAGGTAGCTGAGGCTGGCCATGAACCTGTGATCCTCCTGTCTCAGCCTCCCAAGTACTGGGATTACAAGCGTGCACCACCATGCCTGGCTAAGAGGAATCTTATAATCTACTTCTGGGTAGGTTTTTTTTTTGTTTCTTTTTTTTGTGATACCGGGGATTGAACCCAGGAGCATTCACCTCTGAGCTACACCCCCAGCCCTATTTTTTATTTTGAAACAGGATCTCACAAAGTCGTAGAGTGCCTTGCTAAATTGGTGAGCCTGGCTGCGAACCTGGAATCCTCCTGTCTAAGCCTCCCAAGTACTGGGATTAACAAGCGTGCACCACCACGCATGGCTCAAAGTTTTATTTCTATTCAATAAAACTTTGTTAGTTTATTTTGGGAAAACAGATTGAAAATATAGGGTGCTGGAGCCACCCAAGAGCTTTTCCCTGTGAAAGTTGGTATGTTGCTGGTTGAGGAGCACCTTACTCAGTTTTGTTCACAACCCAAATTCTAAGCTGAAAAGTTAACCGGGTGTCGTGGCGTATGCCTGGAATCCTAGTACTTGGGAGGCTGAGACAGGAGGATAGCGGGTTTGAGGTCAGCCTCAGCAACTCAGTGAGACTCTCAACAACCTAGCAAGACCCTGTTTCAAAATAAAAAGGGGCTTGATGTGTAGCTTGGAGGTAGAATGCCCCTGGGTTCAATCCCCAGTACAAAAAAAAAAAGCTAAAAAGTTGGAATGACTTACTAGTTCTACCTCAGAGCTACACTCCCAGATCTTTTTTTGTTTTGAAACAGGTTCTCACTAGGTTGCTGAGAGTCTCGCTCTGTTGCTGAGACTGTCCTCTAACTTGCGATTTTCCTGTCTCAGCCTCTCAAGTACTGGGATTCAGGAGTGCACCACCACACCCAGCAGCATCTTCTTTTTTTTTTATTATTCTTTATTTTGAAACAGGGTCTCACTAAGTTGCGGAGGGCCTCACTAAGTAGCTGAGGCTGGCCGTGAACCCAGATCCTCCAGTCTCAGCCTTCCAAGTACTGGGATTACAAGCGTGCGCCACCACGCCTGGCAGCATCTTCTTAAATGATACTCTTGGTAACTAGGATAAGGTAGTATAGATTTTAAAAAACAATAATAATTTTTTTTGGGGTAGCAGTAGTGATTGAACCCAGGGGCATTCTACCTCTGAGCTATACCTCCAGCCCTATTCTATTTTTTATTTGGAAACAGGGTCTAAGTTGCTGAGACTGTCCTTGAACCTGAAATCCTCCTGTCTCAACCTCCCAAGTACTGGGATTACAGTGATGGTGTGCCATCACACCTATCTCTAAAAAAGATTTCTTTTAATTCAGAAAAAAATTGTTCTTGCTCATCTAAAATTGAAGGAAATTTTTTATTTTCTAGGTTAATTGTTAAGTTGAAAACCTCTTGTTATTATCTTTATTCTTATGTCAAAAAAGCAATTGAAGCTGGGTGTGGTGGCGCACACTCATAATCCCAGTACTTGGGAGGCTGAGACAGAAGGATCACAGGTTCGAGGATAGCCTCAGCAATTTAGTGAGGCTCAGCAACCTAGTGAGACCCTGTTTCCAAATAAGAAATAAAATTGGTCTGGGGGTGTAGCTCGGAGGTAGAATGCCTTTGGGTTCAATTCCCAGTACCAAACACACACACAAAAGCAATTGAATGTTCTTTCAGGTGCAGTGTTATTTACTTGATATCTTTGAAGGCAAATTTTTGGTGAAAAGGAGCTAAGCACAATTAAGATGTTTTATTGACTCAATAGGCCCAAGTTCAGTACAAAATGGCCTGTGCTAGATTGTATTCAGCTTAGCTAAGACCTGAACGACACAGCTAAATATATGCTCTTCATTGTTTAATTTCTATACACAGTTAAAACTAGTCCTCGGAAACCTCGCGGGAGACCTCGAAGTGGCTCTGACCGAAATCCAGCCATCCTCTCAGACCCATCTGTGTTCTCCCCTCTAAATAAACCAGAGACCAAATCTGGAGAAAAGATAAAGAAGAAGGATTCTAAAAGTATAGAAAAGAAGAGAGGGAGACCTCCCACATTCCCCGGAGTGAAAATCAAAATAACACATGGCAAGGACATTTCAGAGCTGCCAAAGGGAAACAAGGAAGAGAGCCTGAAAAAAATTAAACGGACGCCTTCCGCCACGTTTCAGCAGGCCACAAAGATTAAAAAACTAAGAGCAGGTAAACTCTCTCCTCTCAAGTCTAAGTTTAAGACAGGGAAGCTTCAGCTAGGAAGGAAAGGGGTGCAGATTGTGCGACGGCGAGGAAGGCCCCCATCGACAGAACGGATCAAGGCCCCAGCGGGTCTCCTCATTAACTCTGAACTGGAGAAGCCCCAGAAGGTTCGGAAAGACAAGGAAGGAACACCGCCACTCACGAAAGAAGACAAGACAGTCGTCAGACAGAGCCCACGGAGGATTAAACCAGTCAGGATCATTCCTTCTTCCAAAAGGACAGACGCAACGATTGCCAAGCAACTCTTGCAGAGAGCGAAAAAGGGGGCTCAGAAGAAAATCGAGAAGGAAGCAGCCCAGCTGCAGGGAAGAAAGGTGAAGACGCAGGTTAAGAACATCCGCCAGTTCATCATGCCAGTCGTCAGCGCCATCTCCTCCCGGATTATCAAGACCCCGCGGCGGTTCATTGAGGACGAAGACTACGACCCGCCCATTAAAATCGCCCGGCTGGAGTCGACACCCAACAGCAGGTTCAGCGCCACGTCCTGTGGCTCTTCCGAGAAGTCCAGCGCGGCTTCTCAGCACTCCTCACAGATGTCCTCAGATTCCTCGCGCTCCAGCAGCCCCAGCGTGGACACCTCCACGGACTCCCAGGCCTCCGAGGAGATCCAGGTACTTCCCGAGGAGCGCAGCGACACCCTCGAGGCCCACACCCCACTGCCCATTTCCCAGTCCCCAGAAGACGAGGGGAACGACAGGAGAAGTAGAAGGTACTCGGTGTCAGAGAGGAGCTTTGGAGCACGAACGACCAAGAAGCTGTCCTCTCTGCAGAGTGGCCCCCAGCAGCAGCCCTCCTCCTCGCCCCCTCCGCCACTGCTCAGCCCCCCACCGCCGCTGCAGCCGGCCTCCGGCATCTCAGACCACACGCCCTGGCTCATGCCACCCACCATCCCCTTAGCCTCACCGTTTTTGCCTGCTTCTGCTGCTCCCATGCAAGGGAAGCGAAAATCTATTTTGCGAGAGCCAACGTTCAGGTGGACTTCTTTAAAGCATTCGAGGTCAGAGCCACAATACTTTTCCTCAGCAAAGTATGCCAAAGAAGGTCTGATTCGCAAACCAATATTTGATAATTTCCGACCCCCTCCGCTAACTCCCGAGGATGTTGGCTTCGCGTCTGGTTTTACCACATCTGGCACTGCTGCTTCAGCCCGGTTGTTTTCACCAATTCATTCTGGAACAAGGTTTGATACGCACAAAAGGAGCCCTCTTCTGAGAGCTCCGAGATTTACTCCGAGCGAGGCACACTCTAGAATATTTGAGTCTGTAACCTTGCCTAGTAATCGAACTTCTGCTGGGACATCCTCTTCAGGAGTATCTAATAGAAAAAGGAAGAGAAAAGTGTTCAGTCCCATTCGCTCTGAGCCCAGATCTCCTTCCCACTCTATGAGGACAAGAAGCGGAAGGCTCAGCACTTCTGAGCTGTCGCCTCTCACCCCCCCGTCTTCTGTCTCTTCCTCGTTAAGCATTTCTGTTAGTCCTCTTGCCACTAGTGCCTTAAACCCAACTTTTACTTTCCCTTCTCATTCCCTGACTCAATCTGGGGAATCTACAGAGAAAACCCAGAGGCCAAGGAAGCAGCCCAGCGTGCCGGCAGAGCCGTTCTCCTCCAGCAGCCCCACGCCGCTCTTCCCTTGGTTCACCCCAGGCTCTCAGACCGAGCGGGGAAGAAATAAAGACAAGGTCCCTGAGGAGCTGCCCAAAGATCGCGATGCTGACAAGAGCGTGGAGAGGGACAAGAGCAGAGAGCGAGACCGGGAGAGGGAGAAGGAGAACAAGCGGGAGTCGAGGAAAGAGAAGAGGAAGAAGGGATCCGAAATCCAGAGTAGTTCTGCTTTGTATCCTGTAGGTAGGGCTTCCAAAGAGAAGGTCGCGGGTGAAGATGTTGCCACTTCATCTTCTGCCAAAAAGGCAACAGGGCGGAAGAAGTCTTCATCCCTTGATTCTGGGACCGATACTGCTTCTGTGACTCTTGGGGATACAGCAGCTGTCAAAACCAAAATACTTATAAAGAAAGGGAAAGGAAATCTGGAAAGAACTACCTTGGACCTCGGCCCAACTGCCCCATCCCTGGAGAAGGAGAAAACCCTCTGCCTTCCCACTCCTTCATCTAGCACTGTTAAACATTCCACTTCCTCCATAGGCTCCATGCTGGCTCAGGCAGACAAGCTTCCAATGACTGACAAGAGGGTTGCCAGCCTCCTAAAAAAGGCCAAAGCCCAGCTCTGCAAGATTGAGAAGAGTAAGAGTCTCAAGCAAACAGACCAGCCTAAAGCACAGGTACTCCTTTCCGCCTTGCTAACAACGGCGGTTTCTCGAGCCCCTCCTGTGGTCATGTTCCAGTGCTGCTGAGGGTTCTGGGAATCAGGGAAGGAACGGTGCAGGTGGTGGTATTTGCTTTGGTTCTTCAAGGACCAGTAGGATTTTGATAAGTGAAAAGTGGGAGGGCGTTAACATTAAACAGAGGGAATGGTGTGAGTAGAGATGGAAAAGCCTGGAACACTTGAGGAATGGTGGGCAGCTGGGTCGGTACTCAGCAGTGAACTGAGGAGCTGAACAGTGGGTTGGAACTATGTTACAGAGAACGCCAAGTCGTTGAAGGTATAGTCTGTGACCTAATTTTGAAGGTACATTTCTACAAATTGTTTTACTACGCCCAACAGAACGGAAAACGAGGGAAACATTCTCTTCCTCTGAGTACTGAGTGATTAGAGCAGTTAGAAAATAGATGTTCATGGGATACAGATGAGAAGCACTTGATCTTACATTGTGGATAGAAAAGCTGTAGAATTCAGTTAGTTAAGATGACGCCCAAACCGGGTGTGGTGGCGCACGCTTGTAATCCCAGTACTTGGGAGGCTGAGACCGGAGGATCCAGGTTCTCCGCCAGCCTCAGCTACTTAGTGAGGCCCTGTTTCAAAATAAAGAATAAAAAAATAGGACTGGGGGGTGTAGCTCGGAGGTAGAATACCCCTGGGTTCAATCCCCAGTATCGCAAAAAAATAAAATAAAAAAGATGACGCCGAACAAAGTTTTACCAAGAATTGCATTGGCCTTTCCTGAGAAAACTTGTTGATCTTTTGGTTCTTAAAAAAAAAATTGTCATGTAATAGATGCATATTTATGATGACATGCCAAATTAGATTAAGGTGGCCACAAACTTAGCTTTTTTGTTATTCATATCCTAGGGCCCTGTTTGCCTTTAACAGTTTGGCCAGTTGAGAGTTCTCACAACAGTTCAATGGGACTTACTTCTGAAACCGTGTGGGGTGCACCCTAGTGATAGGACTAGAGGCTCTTTAAAATGTGAGATACTAATATTTGGAGCCATGGCCTTTTATACTCCTATTCATTGGTTATTTCCCCCCTATTTCTCTTTTGATCAAAGAAATAGAAGAAACAGTTTATGGTTAGAGTATTTCTATTGGCCCAAGACTGAACTTTTTCACATTTTATTTTTATTTATTTATTTATTTATTTAAGAGTTAAGAAGATTCATTTTCTTATGGCTTCATAGTTCAGTCCATGTGAGGCTGGGGACGTCAGAGCCCAGGGCATTGTGGCGGGAGATGGAGAGAGGGAGAGCACACGGGCTGTGCTCCTCACATCATGGAGGCTGAAAGCAAGAGCACTTTTTCACAATTTAGCCTGGAATTTTGAGGGGAATTGTAAAGAAGCAGTGTAATTGGGAATGGAAGCTGAGTTGATTTCTGGTCTCTGAGGAGGGACCTTTCTGTTGCTAGTTGCAGGATGCAGAGTTGACTTCTGTACACATTGGTGGGGCCTGTCTGCTCGGGGTAACTAGCGTTGCATGTGTCGGTATTGGCTTCATTTAATGGCACTTGCAACGCATCTGGTTGTCCTCATTTGTTTTGGCCTGCCTCGTATTCAGGGTCAAGAAAGCGATTCGTCGGAGACCTCTGTGCGTGGACCCCGGATTAAACATGTCTGCAGAAGAGCTGCTGTTGCCCTTGGCCGAAAGCGAGCTGTGTTTCCTGATGATATGCCCACCCTGAGTGCCTTACCATGGGAAGAGCGAGAAAAGATTTTGTCTTCCATGGGGAACGATGGTAGGTTAGGGAGGTCCTTTTGAAAATCAGGTAGCTAGAGGGGATGAAACACGTGCAGATTATTTCAGGGAAATGCCTGAGAAAGAACAGGGGGAGGTGGCCAGGGAAGGCCGGGAGAGTCTGGCCTCCGTGGAGGGGAGTGGGAAGGAAGGTTGGGCAGAACTGTGCTAGGCTGCTGAGCAGTGTAAGAAAGGCCTGGCAAGGCTGTCAGGGAGTCCGTGAATAAAAGTTGACTCTCAGAGGCGTCTTGGGTCTCCTGGGAGCAAGCCTGCCTTAGTACCTGCTGCACCAAGTCACTGCCTGGGAGCGGCAGCCACAGTGTGGCCTCTTTACACCACTGATTGCAAAGCGTAGCAGCGGGGACCTGTGGTCACTATGCCTCCTGGAATCGAAGGCCTGTGAGGAACATTCTCACGACTGCTTTATAGTTCTGAAATGCCGTGTTGCTGCTCTAGACAAATTCAGACATCCAGAGAATCCTCATAAGCATTCAGTTCATGTTCTCGATTTTCGGTTAGACTGTTTTTTTCTCCATATTTGGATTTTTGCTTTCATGAAGCAATTAAAATGAAATTTGAATGTATCTAATGATACAAAGGGGTTTTGGGAATCTCCCCCTCTGGTCTCGAGAAGGGATTAGATACTCCCTTGGAACTAATGACATGTTTCTTTAACAGACAAGTCATCAATTGCTGGCTCAGAAGATGCTGAACCTCTTGCTCCACCCATCAAACCAATCAAGCCTGTCACCAGAAACAAGGCACCTCAGGAGCCTCCGGTGAAGAAAGGACGGCGATCCCGGCGGTGTGGTCAGTGTCCCGGCTGCCAGGTGCCTGAGGACTGTGGTGTTTGCACTAATTGCTTAGACAAGCCCAAGTTTGGTGGCCGCAACATAAAGAAGCAGTGCTGCAAGTGAGTGGTCTTACTCTGTGGTGCTAACCTCGGTCATGAAAGTGGCTTATGTATCATCCCTGGTTTGGGGCAGAGATGCTTCAGGAAACTGAAAGTGTCGAATCTCCTTGAGAAGCAAGATTGGTTGTAGCCAGGCGCTGTGGCACACGCCTGTGATCCCAGTACTTGGGAAGCTGAGACAGGAAGATCACAGATTCGTGGCCAGCCTCAGTGCGGCTCGCATCAACTTAGCAAGACCCTGTTTCCAAATAAAAAATCAAATAGGGCTGGTGGTGTAGCTCAGAGGCAGAATGCCCTTGAATTCAATCCCTAGCACCAAAAAAAAAAAAAAAAAGATTAGTTGCAGAGTTGGATTTTGTGATGTGGTTAGGTTTGGGCTATGCTTAAATAAGAAATACTCTGGGGGCAGTACTGTCTGCTGGAACTTTGTGCAGTAATGGAAATGGGCTTTGCGCACTCTGTTCAGTCATTAGCCACACGTGGCCATTGACCACTTGGCATGTGGTTAGTGTGACTGAAGACCTACATCTTTTACTTCATTTCATTTAAATTAAATTTAAGCTGGTAAGCCGGACGTGGTGGTGCATGCTTGTAATCGCAGTACTTGGGAGGCTGAGATAGGAGGATGGCAGGTTCGCAGCCAGCCTCAGCCACTTAGTGAGGCCCTCCACAACTTAGTGAGACTCTGTTTCAAAAAATAAAGAATAAGCCGGGCGTGGTGGCACATGCTTGTAGTCCCAGTACTTAGGAGGCTGAGACCAGAGGATCACAGGTTTGCGGCCAGACTCAGCTACTTAGTGAGGCCCTCTGCAACTTCGTGAGACCGGTTTCAGAATAAAGTCTAAAAAATAGGGCCAGGGGTGTAGCTCGGAGGTCGAATGCCCCTGGGTTCAATCCCTGGTACCGCAAAAAAAAAAAGAAAGAATAAAAAATAGGGCTGGGGGTGTAGCTTAGAGGTAGAATGCCCCTGGGTTCAATCCCCAGTACCGCAAATAAATAAATAAATAAATAAATAAATAATAACTTAAATTTAAATAGCCACATGTGACTAGTGACTGTCATATTAGTCCGAGCAGCTCAGGAACCTTTGGAGACATCTTGTCTGAATCTCTGTGCTCTCTGACTCTATTAGAATCTTTTCATGCCTATGGACTTTTTTCATGTAGAATTTTTTAATACTCTTCTTTTTTCTCCCCTTTTCCTTAATTTGTGGGTATACTTTGTGCCATGTGGGATAATTTAAGGAGAGTCACGTTAATAAATTTGGGTAATTGAGCATCTTGCAAAGTGCTTGGCAGAAGAAATAGATATTTGTTGAATGACCAAATGACACGGAAGTGAGTAATATAAAGCATAATTGGGAGAAATGCTGCATTATTTACTTCAGCGGAGACAGTTTCTAGGAGACAAGAAGTAGTTCTGTGCTTTGGGTTGTTTTTGTCTTAAGTGAGAATTTTATCTCAGGCCCATTAATGGTAAGAAGTGAGTTCATTCACATATTGCGAAAAGGTAGACAACAGTAAGATACAGTTACACTGAATTTAGGGGTTGGAATGGATTTGGTGCAGTTTTAGATCCAATTAAAGTTGAGTTTCATTACATTTAAACTGAGGGTGAAATACATAGGAAGGCCATGAGGTGTATACCTATAGCATTGCGGTGGCACATGGGACTTGGCTGCTTCTGTCCAATTTGTACGAGTGTGAGTAAAATCTCAAAAGGATGCAGTATTCATTTGACTGCAAGAAAAAGTCACTGATCATCTTGTATGTGGTGCTGATCAGTATTAAGTTACAAGAAATTTGAGGCCCATTTCAAAAATAATTTGGTACTTGCTCCTTTTAGATCCTAAAAGTAGGTAAAATTGCTGATCGAAGGATCTTAAGGGCTCAGATTAAACCCAAGTAATGAGCAGTTCTCGTTTCAGTATCAAAATGAACCGAATAAAGGTTCACTGATTTTTTTTTTCTTTCAGACAAATGAACACTTTTTTCAGTTGCTTCTCTTTTGAATGCAATTTATTTTATGGCTTTTTGTTGTTTTCCTAGGATGAGAAAATGTCAGAATCTACAGTGGATGCCTTCCAAAGCCTACCTTCAGAAGCAAGCTAAAGGTAGTGTCGTCTACAGTCAGTACAAAGAGAATACTAGGGGTGTTTTTGTTTGCTTTTTCTTTTAAAATTTTATTCTTTCTTGGGGAATTGGTGGTTGGTATAGTTGGATGGTAAGTTCATGAGGGTTCATTTGACTCTTCTCTGTATTTTCGAATATGTTTAACAATTATCATAAGCTGGGCCCAGTGACACAAGCCTGGGATCCCAGTACTTGGGAGGCTGAGACAGGAGGTTCTCAGGTTTGCAGCCAGCCTCAGCAACTTAGTGAGACCCTGTTTCAAAAATAAAAAATAAAAAAGAACTGGGGTATAGCTCAGAGGTAGGATACCCCTGGGTTCAATCCCCAGTACCACACACACACACACACATACACACACACACACACACACACACACATCATATAAAAATTATAGTTCTTCCTGAAACTATAAAAGTATACCTACTTCACCGTATCAACTTGGCATTAACTTACATGAGCCTTTCAGTGCCAAATTTTAGCTGCAGGAATCTGAGAACAAGATTATGTTCTGTTCTATTTTGACTCCAGTTTTTCTCACTGATAGATAATCTTGTGTTGTTCCCCTAGCTGTGAAAAAGAAAGAGAAAAAGTCCAAGACCAGTGAAAAGAAAGAGAGCAAAGAGAGCACTGTTGTGAAAAACGTGGCCGAGTCTGGTCAGAAGCCTACCCCATCTGCACGGGAAGATCCCGCCCCGAAGAAGAGCAGCAGTGAGCCCCCGCCCCGCAAGCTCGTGGAGGAGAAGAGTGAGGAGGGGAGCGCCGCCGCCCCCGCGGCCGAGCCCAAGCAGGCCCCCACTCCAGCCTCTAGGAAGTCCAGCAAGCAGACCTCCCAGGCAGCACCGGTTGTCCCCCCTCCACCACCCAGCACAGCACCACCAAGAAAGGAAGTTCCCAAGACCACGCCGAGTGAGCCCAAGAAAAAGCAGCCTCCGCCCCCAGAGTCAGGTGAGGGAGGAAGGCAGGAAGCAAGGGCGAGCTACAGGTGCCAGCGATGAAGCCCCGGGGCCTGGAGCAGCGCTCGAAACTGGGATGCTCGAGTACTCGCTTTAAGAAAAGCAGTTGTTTTTAACTAGTATACAAGAACAAAGAAATAGAAGCGCCAAAAAAAAAAAGATTTAGAGGGTTTTTTGTTTTTTTCTAACGCCCCTTTCTTCACAGCTCACTCAGTCCTAAAGTAGTCATGTCAGTATCTGACTGCAGTCTATTTTGAATTCTTTAGGTCCAGAGCAAAGCAAGCAGAAAAAAGTGACTCCCCGCCCAAGCATCCCTGTAAAACAAAAACCAAAAGAAAAGGTGAGGAGAGCTTTGTTTTTCTGCCATCTCTCTGCAGTGTGCTCTGTACTGTCAGGAAGAGCCTCGCCCTTGGCGTTCGCGTAACCCGGTGAAGCTGTGGAAGGTCTGAAAATCAGACTTCAGCTTTAGGCTTTAGCAAAGCCGCCCTTCCCTTCCTGTGGTCCCTCACATCGTAGCCTGGGAATCTACTTATCCTGCAGGCCAATTTTTGCCCTCAACATACTTTAGCAATATTTGTTTATAAAAATTGCCTTTACCTGTGCTCACTGTTTTTATTTATTATGGACAGAGAGAGGATTTAAGTTGTTTTTCTTTTTTTGTGTGTGTGTGTGTATATGGGGTGCTGGGGATGGGACCCAGGGCCTCCTGCATGCTAGGCAAGTGCCTTACCACTGAGTTACACCCAACCCAGTTAAGAACCTTCTGAAGATTATTTCTTTGTTTCTATAGGATACTTATGTTGGAAACATGTGTTCCAGATCCGTTAATAAGGTTTGTCCTTTGTATTATTATCTGTTGCAAATGTGAAGGCAAAGCAGTGTGTGGTTTTAAGTCTATCTTGTGTCTCCTTAGGAAAAACCGCCTCCAGTAAATAAGCAGGAGAGTGCCTGCACTTTGAACATCCTCAGCACTCTCTCCAATGGCAACAGCTCTAAGCAGAAAATCCCTGCAGATGGAGTCCACAGGATCAGAGTGGACTTTAAGGTAAACGTATTTAGTGATCATGCGGTTTATCGCGTGCCGTGGCCTTCAAATAAAGAAAGTGGTGCTGCTAAAGGAGTTGAAAGAGAGGAGTCGGCACCAACTTGAGGAATGGCTAGGACTCAGGTCAGCGGAGGGGCTCAGGTGTGCGAGAGCAACCGTCAGTGCTGCAGGTCGTGGAAGTACCCGGCCCTTGGAGCACCTGAGGTGGATCACCCAACTGTTAGCAAAAATAAGGAAATTCAGTCCCAGTCTATCTTTGCAATATATTTAGTAAGAATTGAACCAGTAGATGAGCCTTTTAATAGTTCGTGTCTGAACTAAAAATTTTTTAAAGCAGCAATTATGGAAATTCATTGGAATTCAATACTCTTGACATTCTGCTATCACTCTGATTTGATGCTTTTCATTTCTATTTTGTCATTCTATAAGCTTTCATAAGTGATCTTTCTTCTCTCTCCACAGGAGGATTGTGAGACGGAAAATGTGTGGGAGATGGGGGGCCTGGGAATCTTGACCTCCGCTCCTATAACGCCTAGGGTTGTTTGCTTTCTCTGTGCCAGCAGTGGGCACGTGGAGGTGAGGCCCCCTGCTTCTTTGTATCCTAGAAAGTATGACAGTGGGTTATTTTGCTGTGGATGAAAAAATTATTATATTCTTTTTGTTGGTATTTAGCAGGTACTGTCACCCTGTTTAAATATTTTTAAATTTTTTTGAAATTTCTGGAAGGACTTTGGTGCTTTTTAGGGTAGTAGATAGTCTCATCTTTTTTTGTTGTTGTTGTTACTGGGGATTGAATCCAGAGGCATTCTACCTCCAAGCTACACTCCCAGCCTGATTTTGTTCCTTATTTGGAAACAGGGTTTCACTAGGGTTCTGAGAGCCTTGCTATGTTGCCGAGGCTGGCTTTGAACCTGCGATCCTCCTGTCTCAGTCTCCCAAGTACTGGGATTACAAGCTTTGAAAAGGAGTGCTGTTGATGGTTGTTTTATATTGAATACCAAAGCTCCCTTGTGTAAAACGCTCTTAGCATGTAATAAGAAAGAGGAACAGTACTCAGTTAAAAACAGACAAAGGATAGAAACAGACAATTCACAAAATGAGAAATAAAAACATGGTGGCAGTAGGGGCTTGTTAACGCCTTGAGTAACCAAAACCGGCACATTAAAGCAGGGTTAAAAGAATCATGCATGCCGGGCGTGGTGGCGCACGCTTGTAATCCCAGTACTTTGGGAGGCAGAGACCGGAGGATCCGGGTTCATGGCCAGCCTCAGCGCTCTCTCTCTCTCTCTCTCTCTCTCTCTGTCTCTTACTCTCTCTCTTTAGTGAGGCCCTCCGCAACTTCATGAGACCCGGTTTCAAAATAAAGTATAAAAAATAGGGCCGGGGGCATAGTGCAGAGGTAGAACGCTCCTGCGTTCAATCCCCAGTACCGCAAAAAAAAAAAAAAAAAAAAAAAAGAATCATGCAGAAGTGGGAACTTTTTGAAAGTAAAAATTTAAATTAATTACAATCTTTCTTTCTGTGGGAGTTATTTGGAGACATATTTTTGTTTTGTTTCGTGTGTTTGGTTTTTTGTTACAAGATCTTGTTAATTTGTCCAGCTGGCCTCGAACTTGAGATGCTCCTGCCTCAGCTTCCCAAGTGGCTGGGATTACAGGCATGTGCCACCACACCTGGCTCTAGGCAAATATTTTCTTAATGCTGTTATGAACAACAATGTTGTAAATACTGGGGTTGCTTCAGCTATCACTGAGACTAAGAATAGTACTCGACAAGCGCAGGGGTCTACTGTATCCCTGTTCTCCCAAGTCTAATGCTTTACAGCCACATATATACTACCCACAGGAATAACTTACTTTTGTGTGTGTGTGTATGTGTGTGGTACTGGGGATTGAACCCAGCAGAACTTCCAGCGGAGTTCTGTCTCTGATCCACACCTCCAGCCCTATTTTATTTTTTAGTTTGAAACAGGGTCTCACTAAGGTTCTGAGAGCCTCACTACGTTGCCGAGGCTGTCCTCGAACCTGTGATCCTCCTGTCTCACCCTCCCAAGTACTGGGATTTCAAATGTGCACCACCACGCCTGGCTTCGATGTGGAATTTTCTACTGGTGGTCATGTTAGCATTCAAAAGGTTTTGAATTTTGGCACATTTGGAATTTCAGATTTTTGGGTTATGGGTACTCACCCTGTATATACCAGTGGACTCCTAAAACTCCAAGTATGTAAGTGGGGTACGGATGACAAGTCTTCCTACACATTAGTTGACGTGCTTCTGTGTTTCCATCTTCCTGCTTTAGTTTGTCTATTGCCAAGTGTGCTGTGAGCCCTTCCACAAATTTTGTTTGGAAGAGCATGAGCGCCCCCTGGAGGACCAGCTGGAAAACTGGTGTTGTCGTCGCTGCAAGTTCTGTCACGTTTGTGGAAGGCAACATCAGGCCACAAAGGTAAAACCTTAGCAACAGAACTAGCAGAGTGACTCTCGTTCTCCATCTCTGCCTTCTCATTTCGAGGTTTCTTTCTATATTCTTTTCTCTTCTGACTTACTCCATTTTGACCATTTAATTGAGAATAATCAGTTGCCTGATTTTGTGTTTTAACTTTGGAAATATGGCAAAAAAAATTCACATTTTTTCCCTATATGAACATTGGAAAAAATTCCAAAATAAGTGAAATCTATCTGATAGGATTATGTAGCACTGAGTGGCTTTAACAGGAACTAAATCTCTCTGCTTTGGTTGGGCCTAAGTAGCGTATGAGGGTATTTAAACTGTGTTAAGGCGTGCTGTACTTCTTGAAGGTAAGCATGAGATAGGGTGCTAAGTCACAGGTGTTTAGCGAGGGTGATGTGAGCCCACTTTTTTGCTGTTATATTTTCCTGCAGCAGCTGCTGGAGTGTAATAAGTGCCGAAACAGCTATCACCCTGAGTGCCTGGGACCAAACTACCCCACCAAACCAACAAAGAAGAAGAAAGTGTGGGTGAGTACACACATGCCGTTCAGAATGGCTGGTCATGGGTGCTTAGGCTCGCCTGATGTGTTACAGCGCTCTCCTTGTTCACAACTGTCAGTATAACAATTTATTTTGCGTTATTAGGAAAAGTCATCTCCATAAAGAAGTTAAATCAAGAATTGCATTTGAGGTGGTTTTTTTTTTGTTTTTTTTTTTGCAGTATTGGGAATTGAACCCAGGGGCATTCTGCCTCTGCACTACACCCCCAGTCCTATTTTTTATTCTTTACTTTGAAAAAGGGTCTCACTAAGTTGCAGAGGGCCTCACTAAGTAGTTGAGGCTGGCCGCGAACCCAGATCCTCCAGTCTCAGCCTCCCAAGTACTAGGATTACAAGTATGCGCCACCACGCCTGGCTTGAGATCTTTTCAAATAAAGAAAGATATTAAACTAAGAAATTCCTGTTGGGCCCAGCATGGTGGCATATGCCTGGAATCCCAGTTCTTAGGAGGCTGAGACGGGAGAATTGCAAGTTCTAGACCAACTTCGGCAACTTAGTGAGGCCCTCCGTAACTTAGTGAGACCCTGTTTTAAAACAAAAAATAAAAAGAGCTAGGAGTATAGCTCAAAGGTAGAATGCCCCTGGGTTCAATCCCCAGTACGACCCAAAAAAAGAGAGAGAGAAAAAAGACAGACAGACCTGTTGCATCTTTTCTCTTCTCCTTCAGATCTGTACCAAGTGTGTTCGCTGCAAGAGCTGTGGATCTACAACTCCAGGCAAAGGCTGGGATGCACAGTGGTCTCACGATTTTTCACTGTGCCATGACTGTGCCAAACTCTTTGCTAAAGGTACCCCAAAAGACAGTTTTGTCCACATTTGGTGTTTTAGAGGTGAATCGGCCTTACTTGTTGTGTCAAGGATGCCCTTTTGATGCATCTCTATGTTCCTGCTCGTGCTGTTTCCTTTGCATAGACAACTTAGCAACTGGGAAGGTTTTGTAAGCTTATATGGGAAGATAGAAGGGGAGTTTTTATTACAGCTGACTGCAAACAAATGCTCTAAGCCAGTGAAACCAAAGTGTGGCACATTTTCATTTGGTTATTTCAGAAATAGCTTTAGGGACTGTGGAGATGCTCAGTAGTAGAGCACTTGCCTAGCATGCGCAAGGCCCCAGGTTCTATCTCCAGCACCTTGAGGAAGGAAAAAAAAAAGTCATATTTATTTAAAGCCAGGCGTGGTGGCTTTACATGGGAGGCTGAGACAGGAGGATCACAGGTTCACAGCCAACCTCAGTAACTTAGCGAGGCCCTCTGCTACTTAGTGAGACCCTGTTTCAAAATAAAAAATAAAAGTCGGGCGTGGTGGCGCACGCTTGTAATCCCAGTACTTGGGAGGCTGAGACAGGAGGATCACAGGTTCGGGGCCAGCCTCAGCTACTTAGTGAGGCCCTCCACAACTTAGTGAGACCCTGTTTCAAAATAAAGAATAAAAAATAGGGCTGGGGGTGTAGCTCAGAGGTAGAATGCCCCTGGG
>PVJS01035574.1:0-20931 GCA_004027185.1 Glis glis | reverse complement strand
CCCTATTTTTTTTACTTTATTTTGAAACCGGGTCTCACGAAGTTGCAGAGGGCCTCACTAAGGAGAGAGAGAGAGACAGAGAGAGACAGGGAGAGCGAGAGAGCTGAGGCTGGCCGAGAACCCGGATCCTCCGGTCTCCGCCTCCCAAAGTACTGGGATTACAAGCGTGCGCCACCACGCCCGGCTTTTTTTTTTTTTAAAGCTACCTATATGCTGGGCATGGTGGCACATGCCTGTAATCTCAGTACTTGGGGATTGAACTCAGGAGCATTCTACCTTTGAGCTACACCCCCAGCCCTTTTTTATTTATGTTGAAACAGGGTCTCGCTAAATTGCTGAGGCTGGCTGCAAACCTGCAATCCTCCTGCCTCAGCCTCCCAAGAACTGAGATGTCAGGAGTGTGCCACCACAGTCGGTGAGACCCTGTTTCAAAATAAAAAATAAGCCGGGCATGGTGGCGCACGCTTGTAATCCCAGTACTTGGGAGGCTGAGACCGGAGGATCTGGGTTCGCGGCCAGCCTCAGCTACTTAGTGAGGCCCTCCGCAACTTCGTGAGACCCGGTTTCAAAATAAAGTATAAAAAATAGGGCCGGGGATATAGCTCGGAGGTAGAAAGCCCCTGAGTTGAATTCCCGGTACTGCAAAAAAAAAAAAATAATAAATAAATAAATATAAAAAATAAGCCCAACCTGGTGGTGCACGCCTGTCATCCCAGTGCTTGAGAGGCTGAGACAGAAGGATCACAGGTTTGCAACTAGCCTCAGCAATTTAGTGAGGCCCTCCTCAACTTAGCAAGACCCTGTTTCAAAAATAAAAAGAAAAAGCCGGGCGTGGTGGCGCACGCTTGTAATCCCAGTACTTTGGGAGGCGGAGACCGGAGGATCCGGGTTCGCGGCCAGTCTCAGCGCGCATGCGCGCGCACGTGCGTGCGATCGATGGATCGATCGCTCTCTGCCTCTGTCTCTGTCTCTCTCTACCTAGCGAGGCCCACCGCAACTTCGTGAGACCCGGTTTCAAAAAGAAAGCATAAAAAAATAGGGCCGGGGGCATAGCACCGAGGTAGAACGCCCCTGCGTTCAATCCCCGGTACCGCAAAAAAAATAAAAAAGAAAAAAAAGAAAAAGAAAAATGAAATAGGGCTGGGGGTGTAGCTCAGAGGTGGAACAACCCTGGGTTCAATCCCTGGTACCACCCACACACACACAAAAAAAATCAAAACTAAAATAGGGAGCCGGGGCGTGGTGGCGCACTCTTGTAATCCCAGTACTTTGGGAGGCGGAGACTGGAGGATCTGGGTTCGCGGCCAGCCTCAGCTCTCTCTCCCTCTCTCTCTCTCTCTCTCTCTCCCTGTCTCTTTCTCTCTCTCTACCTAGTGAGGCCCTCCGCAACTTCGTGATACCCGGTTTCAAAATAAAGTATAAAAAAATAGGGCTGGGGGTGTAGCGCGGAGGTAGAACGCCCCTGGGTTCAATCCCCAGTACCACAAAAAATAAAATAAAATAGGACTGGGGGTATAGCTCAGAGGTAGAATGCCCCTGGGTTCATGGGTTCAACATCTAGTACAAAAAAAAAAAGCTCACATGATTCATCCCAGGTGGGAGACCACTGCTCTAAGTTAATTTTGGGGGGGGGGGTTTGTTTGTTTTTTGTTTTTAGCTAAAAATACTAGAATAATTATCTCCATTTTGCAAGCAAACAAGGCCAGAAAAGTTCAACACCCTAAGATCACATGCCAGGATTCAACCCTCCAGGTACCAGACGCCACCCGCACAGCCCTTGTGGCTGGAGCCCTGTGCTATGCAGCCAGCAATTCTCAACCTCTCAACAAGGAAAACCTGCTCTACCTATCATCTCATGTTCCACAAGTTAGGTATGAAGGCCGCCTGTGGCTCCATAAGTCAAATTGGGTGACAGACTCTAAAAGCAGAAGAAATAAAAAATTCATTAATAATGTTAGTAGCCCCTAAGATTCATTAAACACTGTGTGACACAGGCGCAGTGGCACATACCTGTCATCCCAGTACTCGGGAGGAAAAGACAAGAGGATCACAGGTTCAAGGCCAGGCTCAGCAACTTAGTGAGACCCTGTTTCAAAATAAAAAAATGAAGCCAGGTATGGTGGCACATGCCTGTAATCCCAGTACTTAGGCGGCTGAGACAGGAAAATCACAGGCTTGTGGCTAGCTTCAGAAACTTAGTGAGCCCTATGTAGTTTAATGAGACCCTGTTTCAAAATAAAAAATAGAATAGGGCTGAGTGTGTAGCTCAGAGGTAGAATGCCCTTGGGTTCAATCCCTAGTACCACACACACAATAATAAGTAAGTAAATAAATAAATAAATATAGGGCTCAGAGGTAGATTGCTCTTGGGTTCAATCCCCAGTGCCCCCCCCCAAAAAAAAACTTGGTAGGGGTATAGCTCAGAGGTAGAATGCCCCTGGGTTTGATCCCTAGTACAAAAATAAATAAAGCCAGGCATGGTGGTACACACCAGTAATCCCAGTACTTGGGAGGCTGAGATAAGAGGATCACAGCCTTAGCAACCTAGTGAGTCCCTGTTTCCAAAATATGGGAGGCTGAGACAGGAGGATCACAGGTTCAAGGACAGCCTTAGCAAGTAGTAAGACTCTCATCAACCTATGAGACCCTGTTTCGAAATAAAAAATTTAAATTAAATAGGGCTGGGATGTAGCTCGGAGGTAGAATACCTCTGGGTTCAATCCCCAGTACCAAAAAAATAAATAAATAAAATAAAACAGGGCTAGGGGTGTAGCTTGGAGGTAGAGCACCCCTGGGTTCAATCCCCATATCACAATAAATAAATAAATAAATACACTATGTGACAGATACTATGCCAAGTGCTGAACCACATCCATTATCTCACAATGCTGAAATCGCATTAATTCATACATCAATTTGAGGACAATTGACCTTTTTTTTCTTGCAGTTCTGACAACAGAACCCATTGTTATTGCGAATGAGACTTTACTAATTGTTTCTGGTGTACATGAAAGGAATTGTTTGTTTATTTTCACATCTGGGTGCTGGGGATTGAAACTAGCATTCGGAGCATGCTAAGAATGTGCTCTAAATCAGGCTCAGTGGCACACACTTGTAATTCCAGTGCTTGGGAGGCTGAGATAGGAGGATCACAGGTCCGAGGCCAGCCTTAGCAATTTAGCAAGACCCTCAGCAACTTAGTGAGACCATTTCAAAATAAAAAATAAAAAGGGCTGGGGGTGTAGCTTGGAGGTAGGATGCCCCTGGGTTCAATCCACAGTACCCCTCCCCCCCCAAAAAAATGCGTTCCATCACTGAGCTACCCCTTCAGCTCCTAAGGGACTATGGGATGGTTAAAGGGTTCAAAGTGTCAGGTAGACAGGAGAAATAAGTTCATTAGATCAATTGCAAGCATGATGGTGACAGTAGTTAATGATATAATGCATAAGGCCGGGAGTGGTGGTGCACACCTGTAATCCAGTACTTAAGAGGCTGAGACAGGAGGATCACAGGTTCTAGGCCAGCCTCAGCAATTTAGGCCCTCTGCAACTTAGCGAGACCCTGTTTCCAAATAAAAAATAAAATAGGGCTGAGGGTGTAGCCCGGAGGTAGAATGCCCCTGGGTTCCATCCCCAGTATCACACACAAAATAATAATAATAATAATAATAATAATATAATGCATAAAGTGTTCAATGAGAAAAAAATTTTTTGGGGGGGAGCCAGGAATTAAATCCAGGGTTTTAGCCAGGCATGGTGGTGCACGCCTGTAATCCCAGTACTTGGGAGGCTGAGACAGGAGGATCCCAGGTTTGAAATCAGCCTCAGAAACTTAGTGAGGCTGTCAGCAACTTAGCAAGATCCTGTTTCCAAATAAAAAATAAAATAGGGCTGGGGGTATAGCCCAGAGGTAGAAGGCCCCTAGGTTCCACCCCCAGTACCACAAAATAAATAAATAAATAAATAAATAAACAAGCCCAGGGTTTTGTGCATGCTCAACAAGTGCTCTATCACTGAGCCACACCCCTCAACCCTAACAGATAGATTTAAAAAAAATTTTTTTCGTGTGGTGCTAGGGATTGAATCCAGGGGTATTCTACCTCTGAGCTACACCTCCAGCCCTTTTTATTTTTTTGTTTTGAAACAGGATCTCACTAGCTTATTGAGAGTCTCACTATGTTGCTGAGGCTGTCCTTGAACCTGTGATCCTCCTGTCTCGCCTCCCAAGTACTAGGATTACAGGTGTGTGCCATCACACCCAGCTAACAGATAGATTTTAACACACACACACACACACTAAGGATATGTTAATTAGCTTGATCAAATCATTCCACAATACATACATATATCAAAACACCTTAAAAAAGAGCCAGGGAGCCAGGCGTGGTGGCGCACACTTGTAATCCCAGTACTTGGGAGGCTGAAACCAGAGGATCCTGTTTCACGGCCAGCCTTAGCTACTTAGTGAGGCCCTCTGCAACTTAGTGAGACCCAGTTTCAAAATAAAGAATAAAAAGTAGGGCTGGGGGTGTAGCTCGGAGGTAGAATGCCCCTGGGTTCAATCCCCAGTAACGCCAAATAATAAAAAAAATAAATTAAAAAAAAGAGCCAGGCATGGTGGTGTATGCCTATAATCCCAGCTACTCAGAAAGTTGAAGCAGGAGGTTCACAAATTCAAGACTAACCTGGGCAACCTAACAAGACCTTGTCTCTAAATAAATAAATAAATAAATGAGTAAAGGGCTGGGAGAATAGCTCAGTGGTTAAGTAACCCTGGGTTTAATCCTCAGTACTGCAAAAAACAAAACTCAGGCAAGTGCCTCTCAAGTATCCGTATCCATTCAAAGCATCATAAAGTACCCCATAAATACAATTATTGTTTGTCAATTAAAAATAAAACTTAAAGCCGGACGTGGTGGCGCATGCTTGTAATCCCAGTACTTGGGAGGCTGAGACAGGAGGATCCGGGTTCATGGCCAGCCTCAGCTACTTAGTGAGGCCCTCCACAACTTAGTGAGACCCTGTTTCAAAATAAGAATAAAAAAATAGGGCTGGGGATGTAGGTCAGAGGTAGAATGCCCCTGGGTTCAATCCCCAGTACTGCAATAAACAAATAAATAAATAAAACTTAGAAGAAAAAGGCAGGAGCCATAAAAGAACTGAAAACTGTACTTCACAAAAATTTCAAAAGTTCTGAATTTCCAAAGTCCTCAATAAGAAAATGACAACAGAACCGGGCACAGTGATGCACACCTGTAATCCCAGTACTTGGGAGGCTGAGACAGGAGAATCACAGGTTCAAGATCAGCCTCTGCAATCTAGTGAGACTCTCTGCAACCTAGCAAGAACCTGTTTCAAACAAAAATTTAAAAAGGGCTGTAGCTTGGAGGTAGAATGCTTCTGGGTTCAATACCCAAAACTGAGAAAGAGAGAGAGAGGAAAAAGGAAGAAAGGAAGGAAGGAAGGAAGGAAGGAAGGAAGGAAGGAAGAAAAGAAGGAAAGAAGGAGAAAGAAAATAACATTGCTGGACTTAGTAGTACTTGAGAGGCTGAGGTAGGAATATCACAAGTTCAAGGCTGGTCTTGGCAATTTAGCGATACCTTGTTTCAAATAAAAATAAAAAGGGCTGGGAGTGTATCTCAGTATTAGAGCACTCCTAGGTTCAATCCCCACACACATGCACACACGCAATACACAAGGCACAGACTATGAGAAAATATGTGCTGCACATATACCTAACAAAAGACATACACAGAATCTATAAATAGCTCTTAAATTCAATATTAGGAAGACAAACAAGCCATGCATAGTGGAGCATACCTATAATCCCAGTACTTGGGAGGCTGGAACAAGAGGATCACAGTTTTGAAGCCAGCCTCAGCAACTAAGCGAGGCTCTCAGCGACTTGGGGAGACCCTGTATCAAAATAAAAAAAATAAAATAGGGCTAGGGATGTAGCTTGGAGGTAGAATGCCCCTGGGTTCAATACCCAGCACGACAAAACAAAGAAGGAAAAAAAAAAGGGAGAAGACAACCAACTAGCTGGGCATGGTGGTGCACACCTGTGATTCCACAGTTTGGAGGCTAAGACAGGAGAATCGCAGGTTTGAGGCCAGCCTCAGCAACTTAGTGAGACCCTCAACAACTTAGCATGACCCTGTTTCAAAATAGAATAGGGCTGAGGGTGTAGCTTGGAGGTAGAATGCTCCTGGGTTCCGTCCCCAGTACCACACACACACAAAAATGAAAAATAAGTACTTGCTCGGCAGCACATATACTAAAATTGGAATGATACAGAGAAGATTAGCATGGCCTTTGCCCAAGGATGACATGTAGATTCATGAAGTGTTCCATATTTTTTCCTGGTCCAATTAACATGGGGGCGGCAGGTCCCCAGGTATCCAGACAGGTCCCGCCACACAGGGAACAGTCACGCAGGGAGCAAGCCTGCAAGGTGGAAGCCAGCCTGGTGGCTTTAGTTCTGGACAGATCAAGTCACACCACAGGACCATGGGAAGGCTGCTTTAATTATGCAGGTTCTTCAACTGACTGCAGACCAGACTGCCATGCTGCCTCCGGAGCAGAGGCAGAGTTATCCTCATTTTAGAGGAACAAATACAGAAATCCACTGGAGCAACTTGAAAGGTTTTCAAAAATACCTGGCAACAAATCTGGAATTTAATTCCATAAATCAGTGGAAATGGTGAAAGAAGGTGACTTTCACATCCTAACCCTTGAATAACTCAAATTGGTGCCAGGTGGAGGACTCCCATCGCCTACTCTCAGAACAAAACCAGTTCATTTTGTTGTCTTAGTTTGTATATTTTCTATGACTTGAAATAAACTTTTGTTTTTTTTTTTTTTTGGTAGTATTGGTGATTTAACCTCCGAGCTACACCCCCAGCCCTATTTTATTTTATTTTGAAACAGGGCCTCCCTAGGTTAATGAGAGTTTCACTACTTGCTGAGGCTATTTCTGAACCTACGATCTACCTGTCTCATCCTCCCAAGTACTGGGATTACAGGTGTGCGTCACCAAACCCAGCTTTGTTTTTTTGTTTTGGGGATTTTTTTTGGGGGGTGGTACTAGGGATTGAACCCAGGGGCATTCTACATCCAAGATATACCCCCAGCCCTGTTTTATTTTATTTTATTTGTGGTACTGGGGTTGGAACCTAGAGGCTTCCTACCTCTGAGGTTCCAGCCCTATTTTATTCTTTTATTTTGAAACAGGGTCTAAGTTGTGGAGGCTGGCTTTGAACCTGTGATCCTCCTGTGTCAGCCTCCCAAGTACTGGGATTACAAGCATGTGTGCCACCACGCCCGGCTTATTTTTTAATTTGAAACAGGGTTTTACTAAATTGAGGGCCTCACTAAATTGCTGAGATTGGCTGCAAACCTGTGATCCTTCTGTTTCAGCCTCCCAAGTACTGGGATTACAGGCATGCACTACTACATCCAGCTTGAAATAAACTTTGAACACAATTTTAGTACACTGCAAATTGATATACAGCTTTTCGCTTTTAAAAAGCTGAACTTCAAAGGTGAAACCTTAGATGTGTTTTCTATGCTTACTGCAACACTGTAGCTCTGTTTTTATTTTCAGTTAACCATTTATTCTTCTTGATGATATTTGAGAATTTCTCGTAAGCATTGTTTTCTGGAATTTGATTTGCTTCTAGCAAGAATCATAAGACCTTGCCCTTTGAAAACTTTCTAGAACTTTTGGTCTTCTGGGAGACAATAGGATTTACTTTAGAGCTGTAAAAGTGGTCAGATAGCCAATAAAGCAAAGAGCCTACTAAAATAAACAAACAAACCTCAGAGAGATACCTCTACATACTGATCAGAATCATTAAAGACTGTCAAGACCAAATGTTGACAAGGATGTGGAGCAACCAGAATTCTGGGACATTGTTGATAGAAATATGAAATGGTATGATCCATTTTGGAAATGTTTGTCAGTGTCTAATAAAGCTAAACATATGCTTACCCTACAAAAAAGCAATTCTACTCTTAATATATTTGATACCCAAGAGAAATAAAAACATATTTACACAAAAAGACTTGTGCGAGTATGTGCCTAGCAACTCCATTTACGAGACTGGAAAGAATCCAGATGTTTGTTAAGAGCAAGATGTTAACAAATTGTTATATATTCATACAATGGATACTGCTCAGCAATAAAAAGGAATAGGTAACAGTAAGGGTGAATCTCAGAAATATTAAGCTGAGTGAATGAAGCCAGACATAAAATAAATGCATGCTTCCATGTATATAAAATACTACAATGGGCAACACCATATGACATTCCAGAGAAAGGAAAGCTAATGTGTGGTAAAAGATATCTTCACTGTTGTTCTGGTCAGCATTCTCGCAGCAATAATCTAAAGACCTGACCACGTAACTTAGACAAAGAAGATTTATTTTCTTATGGTTTTGGGCTCAGTCCATGTGAGACCGGGGACCATGAATCTCTGGGCATGGCAGCGGGAGGCGGAGAGAAGAAGAGCACATGGGCTGTGCTCCTCATATCATGGAGGCCAGAAGCAAGAGAAAGAGCAGGGGGAGGAGGAACCATATAATCCCCAAGGCTGCACCCCCAGAGATCGCCTCCAGCCACACCCTACTGGCATGGGTCATCTCCCAGATAAACCTATTACAATGGATTTATCCACTGCTGGGATTATAACCCTCATGACTCAATTACATCAGCTCCAAACATTAATAAATGAGCTTTTTAGGGGATATCTAACTATAACAAATGTCATGGCCTATTGTGGAAGAGGGCCTGGGGGAATTTCATGAGGTGATAGAAATGCTCTATATCTTGATAAGGGTATCAGGTACACTGGTGTATGCACTGGTCAAAATTCTTTAATCTCAGCTGGGCATGATGCTGCACACCTGTAATTCCAGTACTTGGGAGGCTGAAACAGGAGGATCACAGATTTAAGGACAATCTCAGCAAGTAGTGAGACTCTCATCAACCTGTCATGGGAAGACAGGATGACTTCTTGTGGGTTCTTGGCTTCGGTGTCAAAAAGAATTTCAGCACATGCCAGTCAGAGATAAAGGCATGGATTTAATTCAAAAGAGGTGGGGATACATATTCAGGAAAGGCGCAGGCCATCTCAAGGGTGTGAGAGCCACAGCAGAGAGGGGCTCAGAGGAGTTCAGAGGGCAGCTGCAGAGAGAGACAAAAGCCTCTCGGATCTAATTATCCTTTTTCTTATAGGGCACACTCGAGAGGGGCTGACCAGGGGCATCATGGGATGGCAGGAAGTGGGGCACCATAGGATGGTGGCCTCCTCTCTTTGAAGCTTTAGGCTGCAAAGGTGTAAATTCCTTGAGATACAAATCCCAGGAAGCCAGAGATAGAGTTTGGGAAGGTGGGGTGCAGGGTAATCCTCTGGGTCCTTTTTCCAGGAAATTGAGGCTCTGACAAAAGGTGAGACTCTTCTCTGGGGTCTAATCACCTCAGGAATTTTAGGCAGGATAATAGCCCATTGTGATTTTAAAGATATGGGTCTGGCTTTCTGGGCAAGTCCTGGGCAAGCCCCTCAGAGTAAGGGTTTTAGATTTTTGAAACTATATTTTTGCCCGGTGTGGTGGCGCATGGTTGTAATCCCAGTACTTGGAAGGCTGAGACAGGAGGATCATGGGTTTGCAGCCAGCCTCAGCTACTTAGTGAGGCCCTCCACAACTTAGTGAGACCCTGTTTCAAAATAAAGAAAAAAATAGGGCTGGGGGTATAGCTCAGAGGTAGAATGCCCCTGGGTTCAATCCCCAGTACCACAAATAAATAAATAAATAAATAAATAAATAAATAAATAAATAAATAAAATATACAAATAAAACTATATGTTCCTTTCCTTCCCAATTTGTCTCCTTTTTACCTAAAATTTTATCTCTTCTATTCTACCTCATCAAACCTACTGAGACCCTGTTTCAAAATAGAAATAAAATAGGGCTGAGGCGTGTAGATTAGAGGTAGAATGCCTCTGGGTTCAATCCCCAATACCACACACACAAAAAAAAATTCTTTGAGCTCCAACACATAAGATCTGTTCATTTCTCTTGTGTAAATTACACCTCAATAAAAATCAGTAATAAACTACTAGCCAAAATTATCCTCTCCATATGGAAATATAAAATAATCCATAATGAAATTATAGACTACTTGGAAATAACAAAAGTACTACTAATCAGAATTTAAGAAAAGCAAAGTATTGCCTAAAGTGAAAGGTTTAATCTTTTGTGTGTGTGTGTGTGTGTGTGTGTGCAGGGTACTAGGGATTGAACCCACGGGCATTCTACCTTTGAGCTATACCCTCAGTCCTTTTTTAAGATTTTTTTATTTATTTATTTTATATATATATTTTGTTTGTTGTTTGTTTGTTTGTTTGTTTGTTTTGGCGGTACTGGGGATTGAACCCGGGGCATTCTACCTCCAAGCTATACCCCCAACCCTATTTTTTATTCTTTATTTGGAAACAGGGTCTCACTAAGTTGTGGAGGGCCTCACTAAGTAGCTGAGGCTGGCCATGAACCAGGATCCTCTGGTCTCAGCCTCCCAAGTACTGGGATTACAAGCGTGCACCACCACGCCCAAATAATTTTTTTATTTTGAAACAGGGTCTCACTAGGTTGCTAAGAGTCTTAGGTAAATCGTTGAGGCTGGTCTTGAACCTGCAATCCTTCTGTCTCAGCTTCCCAAGTACTGGGATTATAGGCGTATGACACCATGCCCAGCTCGAAAAGTTTAATCTTAAATGAACATACAAGAAAACATGAAAGACTAAAAATTAATTAGCTCTAGGGACACTTCTAGATGTTAGAAAAAGAACGACAGAGAATCCCTTCATTACTTTTTTTTTTTAAGCATGCTTAAAACCTCCCACCAGGCATGGTGGCACACTCTGGTAATCCCAGTATTTGGGAGGCTGAGACAGGAGGATCACAGGTTTGAGACCAGCCTCAGCAATTTAGCCCTCCGCAACTTAGTGAGACCCTGTTTCAAAATAAAAGAATAAAAGAGGGCTGAGGGTGTAGCTCAGAGGTAAAATGTCCCTGGGTTTCATCCCCAGTACCACAAAAACAAACAAACAAACAAAACCCTCCCTTGGTTAGTTAGGAATGTAAAGGAATTTCCTTAACCAGATAGGATATCCTAAAAAAAAAGAGTTAAACCTAAAGCAAACATTATATTGAATGCTAAAGTATTCCCTTTAAAATTGGGAATTTGCCAGGCGTGGTGGAGCACGCTTGTAATCCCAGTACTTTGGGAGGTGGAGACCGGAGGATCCGGGTTCGCGGCCAGCCTCAGCTCTCTCTCTCTCTCTCTTTCTCTCTCTCCCTGTCTCTCTCTCTCTCTCTCTCTCTCTACCTAGTGAGGCCCTCCGCAACTTCGTGAGACCCGGTTTCAAAATAAAGGATAAAAATAGGGCCGGGGGTGTAGCTCGGAGGTAGAAAGCCCCTGGGTTCAATCCCCGGTACCGGAAAATAAATAAATAAATAAATAAATAAAAATAAAAATAAAAATAAATAAATAAAACAAAAAATATAAAAGGCTGGGGGTGTAGCTCAGAGGTAAAATGCTCCTGAGTTCAATCTCCAGCAGTAACACACACAAACACACACACACACACACACACACACACACACATACACACACACACACACACACACACAATTTTTGTTTATTAGCCAACTATTTTTTATTAATGAAACTATTTGCTAAACTATTAAAAGTTATATAATGTTTCTTAAACTATCTTTAGTGAAAGGCTTTTTTTCTAATCTGTAATGGACTATGTGATGGTTATTTTTATATGCTTTTATTGGTACATTATAGTCTCACATCATAATGTAAATCATGTTGACAGTGACATACATGTGCACAGCACTTGGTGGCCCCTCCACTCCGACAACCTCCCCATCCCCCCTTCCCCAGCCTCACAAGTACTGGAATTACAAGTGTGCACCACCATACCTGGCTGTGATTCGAGTATTTTAAATAGATTAAAGGCCCTTGGTTTGAAACAATCAGTAACCTCAAAATTCAACAGTGAGCAAACTAATGAGCTTATATGGTCACAAGACCTGCATCAGTAGGAAGTGGCTTGGTTTAAGATCAATACTTTTATGCCAGGTGTGGTGGTGCACGCTAAGTAATCCCAGTACTTGGGAAGCTGAGACAGGAGGATCGCAGGTTCACGGCCAGCCTCAGCTACTTAGTGAGGCCCTCCGCAACTTAGTGAGACCCTGTTTCAAAATAAAGAATAAAAATAGGGCTGGGAATGTAGCATGTCCCTGGGTTCAATCCCCAGTACCTCAAAACAGTGCCCTCAGCTGGTGGTGCTCAGGCCTTCAACACATGGCCTTTGGAACACTTACCATCCAAACCACAACACTGTGCCATTGTCTGAAAAGAAAGTTAACATGTTTGTGGTAGAAAATATGGAAACATACAAAGAAGATTAAAATGCATTCTTTTTTTTAACATGCCGTTCTCTTTATTTTAGAATAGTTTGGTAACAACACAGGAATAAATTGTTTTCTTTTTGAAAAAAAATTTTTTGTGTGTGGTACCGGGGATTGAGCCCAGGGGCATTCTACCTCCGCGCTACACCCCCAGCCCTATTTTTTTATACTTTATTTTGAAACTGGGTCTCACGAAGTTGCGGAGGGCCTCACTAAGTAGAGAGAGAGACAGAGAAAGAGAGACAGAGATAGAGAGCTGAGGCTGGCCGCGAACCCGGATCCTCCGGTCTCTGCCTCCCAAAGTACTGGGATTACAAGCGTGCGCCACCACACTTCTTTGCCCGGCATTCTTTTTGAAATTTAAGACAACACTTTAGTGACTCCATCAGTACCACTTATTTTTTGGGACATAAAATTTTTATGTCTGTTTCTACTCTTGTGAGTATTTCATTGGTCTATGTACATTCTGTGTTTTGTGATGAGTCAATTTATATTTCATACTTCAGTTGCTATCCATAGAGTACTGATAATGATAATTACTAATACATATTTTAGAATATCATTCCTATTTTAAAATAGATGTTTCTGAATAATCATTGTCAATCTTTTTTTTGTCATCCCACATTTTACTCTTTTTATTTTATTTTATTTTATTTATTTATTTTTAATACTATAAACCAAAATATAATATGTGGGAATAGATAGACTTACTATAAACCAAAATATAAATGTGCATGCACTATTGTTTGTATACACACAGTGACATGTACCTAGGTTGTTTTTATACGTATTTATTTACACACATTATACATATATATATATATATATATATATATATATACTTGATTACCTCTTGTTTTTCTTTTTTCTTTTTTTTAAAGAAGTAAGACTTTTTTATTTACAAACAACATGAAACTCTGCATAGAAATTATAGTGGAATTTATCCGCAATATTCTTAAACTAAGAAGTGAGTTTAGCAACGTTACAGGATATAAGATCAATATACAAAACTCAATTGTATTTTTATGTACTAGCATTGAATATTTGGAAATTGAAATAAAAATCAAAGTCACTTAGAATAGCATCAGAACTCAAGTACCTAGGGATAAATCTGGAAAAAAAAGATATGCACAACTTACACACTGTAAATGAAAATGCATTCATAACCATGCCACTCACCCCGGTGTGTCTTTAAATGATGAAACTAACATATCCAATGGTAGAGAAATTGGAAAATAATGAAAAGTACTAAAAAAAGATGTAATTATATTATCCAGTTGATCTGAATATATTTCAATGTCTTTTCTTTCATTATTTTTCTTTCATTTTATTTTTTTTGCAGAACTGAGGATGGAACCCAGGGGCATTCTACCTCCAAGCTACACCCCCAGCCCTATTTTTTTATTCTTTATTTTGAAACAGGGTCTCACTAAGTTGCAGAGAGCCTCATCAAGTAGCTGAAGTTGGCTACAAACCTGCAATCCTCCTGTCTCAGCCTCTCAAGTACTGGGATTATAAGTGTGCGCCATCACGCCCAGCTTTTCATTGTTTTTCTTTTTTTTTTTACCTTTTTATTTCTTTTTTTTTTAAGAGACATAAGCAGAGATTTATTTAGGAAAATAAGAAATGCACATTCAAGGGAGAATATGGGTCACCCCAGAAGTAAGAGAGACTTCTTTATATTTTTAATTCTTTTTCATGTGTGTGTGTGTGGGGGGGAAGACAGGTACTGGGGATTGAATGCAGGGACATTCTTTTTTTAAATTTTATTTTATTAGTGCATTGCAGTCATACATCTTGAAGGATTTTAGGGTGGTTGATGTATACATGCACTCATTGATCAATTAGCCCTCCCCAATTCCCACCCCCCGCCTCCCCCCTCCCTCCTTCCCGTTTTCAGCATAGTAGTTGACTTTGATATCTTTGTGTATGTCCATCCTGTGCACAGTTTTTTCTCTCTCCTTCCCTCCCGTCTCCCCCGGCTAGTTCGCCTTCTTTGCTCATCTGAGGTTTTCTCTCTGTCTGGAGTCCCTCTTGTGCGGGGTCGTGGTTCATCCTCCCATGACCTCAGCACTGGGGTACTCCTAGGCAGGGCGGGTGGCTCACCTGCCCTGTGTCCCCAGTGTGGGGGGAGGGGCTCTCTGGGGGTGGGGCCAAGGGCTCGCCCACCCTGCATCCCCAGCACTGGGGTGAGGGGTTCTCCAGGGACGGGGCCTAGGGCTCACCTGCCCCATGTCCCCAGTGCTGGGGGTCTCTGGGGGCAGGGCCCAACCCACATCCTCAGTGCTGGGGGGGAGGGGGAAGGGTTCTCCGGGTGCGGGGCCAAGGGCTCGCCCACCCCATGTCCCCAGCATAGGGAGGTCTCTGGGGGCGGGGCCGAGAGCTCACCTGCCCTGCGTCCTCAGCACCAGGGGGAGGGGTTCTCCGAGGGTGGGGCTGAGGGCTCACCCACCCTGTGTCCCCAGCGCTGAGGGTTCTCCAGGGGTGGGGCCAAGGGATTGCCCTCCCCGTGTCCCCAGTGCTGGGGTTCTCTGGTAGTGGGGCTGAGGGCTCTCCCGTCCCACATCCCCAGCGAAGGGGGTTCTCCAGGGACGGGGCTGAGGGCTCGCCCACCCCATGTCCCTATCACTGGGGGGGGGGAGGAAGAGGTTCTCTGGGGGCGGGGCCAAGGGCTCGCCCGCCCTGCGTCCCCAACTCTGGGGGAAGGGGTTCTCTGGGGGCGGGGCCAAGGGCTCGCCCGCCCCGCATCCCCAGCGCCAGGGGTAGGGGTTCTCTGGGGGCAGGGCTGGGGACTGACCAGCCTGTGTTCTCAGTGCTTGGCCACTGGGGAGGGGCCATGTTTCATCTACCTATGTCCTCAGTACTGGGGTGTTCCAGGATGGTGTTGGGCTGTTCATGGGGGACCGTGGCTTGCCAGCTCGTGTTCTCAGAGTTGGGCTGCTCCTGTGTATGGCCACCTCTTCTTTGTCTCTCCTCATCACACTCGTTGCGGAAGCAGTGGCTCACGGCCCACCCCTTGAAACCATCGTCGTTGTAGGTGCGGGTCTGGATTGACTTGGGCTTCATCATGCTCCAGAGTTGATCAGTTTCAATGGTGGTCTATAGTCACTGATTTCACAAGGATCTGCTGTCTCTTTGCTGTTGTCTCCGGGAGTCGCCATGTAGGCATGGCCCCACATAGATGGTGCCTTCACCTCTGCTCTCCACTTACCAGGTGAAATGCATGGAATTCTCTTTAGCCCCCCCCCCCCGCTCTGTCTGCTGCCTCGCACTCTGCTACTCTTCGGCTCCTCGTTTGTTGAGTTTTGTCTGCCCCACTTTTCTTGTTAAGAAGCAGGCTTCCCAGCCAAGCATGGTGGCGCATGCTTGTAATTCCAGTACTTGGGAGGATGAGACAGGAGGATCCGGGTTCGCGGCCAGCCTCAGCTACTTAGTGAGGCCCTCCGCAACTTAGTGAGACCCTATTTCAAAATAAAGAATAAAAAATAGGACTGGGGGTATTGCTCGGAGGTAGAATGCCCCTGGGTTCAATCCCCAGTTCCGCAAAAAAAAAAAAGAAGCAGGCTTCCCATCGGCCAATTTCTGAGTTTTGGAGTGCTGGCGACACACTGTCTCCCTTTATCTCACTCATCCGTGTTCTTGTTGGGCGGTTCCGGGGGGCCATGCCATGTCCGTCCATGTCCTCAGTGCTGTGGTGTTCTCTGCCAGTGCTAGGCTACTCCAGGGGGGCCGAGTTTCACCCGCTTGTTTTCTCGGTGTTGGGCTGCTCCTGTGTCTGGCCGCCTCATCTATGTCTCTCCACGTTGCTTTCTTTGCAGGGGCTGAGGCTCGCGTCCCACCCTTTGCAGTCATTGCCATTGTAGGTGTGGATCTGGTTCGACTTAGGCTTCATCATGGTCTGATGCCGACTGCTTTCAATGGTGGACTATAATCGCTGGTTTCACAAGAATCAGCTGTTTCTTTGCTGGAGGATTCTGGGAGCCGCATGGTTCAGCCAAGATGGCGCCTTTGTCTCCACTCTCCGCTTACCAGGTGAGATGCTTTGAGCTCCCTACCGCCCTCCGCTCTTTCCACTGCCTCGCATTCCACTGCACTTTGGTTCTCATTGTTTTGTTGAGTTTTGGCTGCTCTACTTTTCTTTTCAAGATGTAGTCTTCCCGCCAGCTGAGCTCCGACTCTCGGAGCGCCGGCAACAAGCTGCCTCTCGCTATCCCGCCATCTTGGTTCTCCTTTTCATTGTTTTTCTATTAACAAGATTTGACTCATATTTAGTTTCTCATCTTTTTTTCACTCTACATAATACTCTGGCTCTAACTTAAAAAAGAAAACCACCTTTAATGGCTGTCCAGTATTCGATTGTGATTAAACATCACCCTTTGGGGACATTTATATTGTTCCTAATATGTTACTGTTACAGATAATAGTGTTTTTAAGTCATGTATAAATCTTTTTGGTTTATTTTTAATCATTAACTGAGAAGAATCCAGTAAGAATTTCTGAGTTAAAACGATTTATAGTCTTTGGGTTTGGGAGGTTTTTGGTTTTTAGGGGTTTTGTGTATGTGTGTTTTGTTGTTGTTTGTTTTTGTGGTGCTGGGGATTAAACCTAGGGGTATTCTACCCCTGAGCTACACCCCCAGCCCTATTTTTTATTTTGAAACAGGGCCTCAATAAATTGCTAAGGCTGGTTGCAAATCTGCAATCCTCCTGTCTCAGTCTCCCAAGTACTAGGATTACAGGCCTGTGCCACACCCGGCTTGTTTCATTTTTCGAGATAAGGCCTTATTATGTTGCCCAGGCTGGCCTCAATCTCCTGGGCTCAAATGGCCCTCTGTCTCAGCCTCTCCAGTAACTGGGATTATAGGCTCGTGCCACCACACCTGCTGCTTACTTGCTTGCTTACTTGCTTGCTTTTTTGTGTGTGAAAATATAATTTATTTAATGTTGAGAATTCATTAAGACATGTACAATATGAACTGGGCATGCTGGCATACACCTGTAATCCCAGTACTTGGGATCCTGAAACAGGAGGATTGCAGGTTCAAGGCCAGCCTCAGCAACATAGTGCGACTCTCAGCAACCTAGCAACAGCCTGTCTCAAAATTAAAAATAATAATAAAGAAAAAGTGCTGGGAGTGTAGCTCAGACATAGAATGCCCCTGGACTAATTCCCCAGTACCATACACACACACACACACACACACACACACACACACACTCAATGTGGACTTTCACTGGGGTTTAACCCTACCTAGGGTATGATTGCTTGCTAGGGCTTAGCAACTGTGTCTAGTTCACATCCAATTCACACTTAGCACTAAATACTTTACTGAGTAAATACAATTCCAAACAAAATACATTCAAATGTTTTCTAAAGAATCAATTTTAAAGACTGACTCTTCATGCTAATAACAAACACGATAAAAACAGGTACGCTAGTTTAATATAAATGGCTGATTTTATACAGGACTTACAACTTTTTTTTTCTTTTTCTTTTTTGTGGTACTGGGAATGGAACCCAGCTCTACCTCTGAGCTACATCCCCAGCTCTAGTTTATTTTTTACTTGGAAACAGGGCTTCACTAAGTTGCTGAGAGCCTTGCTGAGTTGCTGGGGCTGGCTTCAAACCTGCAATCCTCCTGTCTCTGCCTCCCAAGTACTAGTCCACAAGTATATTATTCAGTTGTGGAGAATATCAAGCCAGGCCCAGTGACGCACACCTGCCATCCCCATATGTGGGTGGCTGAGAGAGGAGGATCACAGGTGCAAGGTAGTGCATGGGAACTTAGCAAGACCCCATTTCAAAATAAAAAGGGCTGGGAGTCTAGCTCAGAGGTAGAACACACCTGGGTTCAATCCTCAGTACTGCAAAAAATAAAAATAAAAATAAATAGAGAACATCTACAACCATTTCTGCTGAACTAGGAAACAAATTTCTTGGAAAGATTGGCAGGCCCCATTGTTTATGCCCACCCAGCAGCCTAACTCCAAAGAGGGTAAGGCCAGTGACTTCACACAAGAGCTCAAGACTGTTGTTGCTTTGCTGTCGGAACTTGTATTTCTGATCTGTTATGAGCACTGAGACAAGATTCACATGTCCCCAAAGAATGCACATGTCATCACATGTTCAACAACAACAAGCGCTGCATTCAAAACTGTCTCATCCCAGGAATGAAATAAGGGCAGCCACATTCGTGCCATCTCCTCCACTCTAGTAGTGTAGGAAGTCTCAATGTCATGAAGAATCCTTTTGTTTTCAGTAACAATGTTTACAGACACACCATTCCTCCAAAATCAACCCTCGCTCCCAATTCATGACTAGTGTTTTCACAGCTGGTAGTTAGATCAGAGTTCATAACGAAAGACACTTGTTGCACATCCGTCCCACAAGCCAGCAAGTCAGTAGTGATCAGACTCCCTCGTGAAGTCTCTCTTTTTCTGGTCCATGTCACCACGCTGCAAAGTAACAAACCTTCATTCAAGAACCACCTGTCGGGTCATATTTAATTTTATCAACATGTAGGAGACCAAGAGTCCCTGGCTGCTACCGGGGCATAGCAGACAGGTATAGTTAAGAAAGAGCTTTGATTTGAGCAGGGTGGATGACAGTGGACGTGGCCGTTCTGAAACTCCTACACTCATAGGACAACAAGGCCAGCTGTGGCATCCCATCAGCTAATGCAGCCTTGTGTCCAGCGTGTCCTCGCTCTTCTGAGCTCAGACCCGACAGCGCCCTCTTTTTCCTTTGTTGTTCATCTCTTAGAGATCTCAGAGCTCGCCTGACTTCCCTAGTCTCTCCTGCTGTGTGCTTGACACTGATTAACTTTACTTGATTTACTTTTCACTGAGATCATAAAATGAGATAACCTCCCTGCCTGAGTCTGCTTGCCCCGAAACCCCACTTCTCATGGATTTTTTTTATTCATTACATTATTTGATCCCCTCAGCAAGGTAAACATTTTCTCATTTTATACCGAGGGCTTGGAGGTTAAGTAATTGGCCCGGGTCGCCTAGTTGGGCAGACAGAGGGATTGGACTCCAGACCCGACTTTGCTTTTAATTATGCTAGACTCTCCCAACGTCGCCTAGTCTTTTCTTCTCCCTCGGGAGTATCAAAATGAAATTCTGGAGTCGGGTGTGGCTCCAGAGGTTGCAGAGGGCCTCACTAAGTAGCTCAGACTATCCTCGAACCTCTGATCCTGTTGTGAGGTAGCGTTCCAATCAAGACCAATCAGACCACCAAAGGTGTTAAATGAGAGTCTTTATTACGTGTCAGTAAGACTACACAGGCATGAGAGCCAAGTGCAGTACTTGACTGCCCTCCAGCGTTTTCTTATATAGGGTAAGATACAATAAAAGCTCAGGGTGAAACTGAGTTTCCCATGTCAGGTTTCCACAGCAGGGGGTGGGAAGCCTCTATGGTTCCCATAGTATTCAGGTACACCAAGCAAGCCAAGCATAACAAAAGTACAGAAGCAAGAATAGGGTTAGCAAGATAATAACACAGTAAGTTACAATATGTTGTTACGATAATCCATTAACTATCCTGCCAATGTCCTGGTTTAATTTTTTTCAAGGCCAACTTCCCTGTTTTAGGGCCAGGTTTGAGGTCATTCTAAGTAACAAGTATGTTAGCCAGCTAACAAGTTACTCTGGCTAACAAGCTCTAACCGCGCATCATCACAATCCTATCTCAGCCTCCCAAGTATTGGGATTACAAGTGTGCACCACCATGTCTGGCTTCTTTTTATTGTTTATAAACATGTGAAGCCGGGCGTAGTGGCACACACTTGTAATCCCAGTACTTGGGAGGCTGAGACCAGAGGATCCAGGTTCACGGCCAGCCTCAGCTACTTAGTGAGGCACTCCACAACTTAGTGAGACCCTGTTTCAAAATAAAAGAATAAAAAATAGGGCTGGGGGTGTAGCTCAGAGGTAGAAACCCCTGGGTTCAGCCGGGCGTGGTGGCACACGCTTGTAATCCCAGTACTTGGGAGGCTGAGACAGGAGGATCGCAGGTTCGCAGCCAACCTCAGCTACTTAGTGAGGTCCTCCGCAACTTAGTGAGACCCTGTCTCAAAATAAAGAATTAAAAATAGGGCTGGAGGTTTGACTTGGAGGTAGAATGCCCCTAGGTTCAATCCCCAGTACCACAAAAATAAATAAATAAATAAATAAATAAATAAATAAACAAACACATGAGATGTCCTTAACTTTTTTGGGGGGCTGGGGGGTACTGGGGGTTAAATCCAGGGACATTCTTCCTTCAAGCTATACCCCAACCTTTCTTATTTTTTTTTTTTTTGCGGTACTGGGGATTGAACCCAGGGGCGTTCTACCTCTGAGCTACACCCCCAGCTCTATTGTTTATTCTTCATTTTGAAACAGGGTCTCACTAAGTTGCGGAGGGCCTCACTAAGTAGCTGAGGCTGGCCGCGAACCCAGAT
>PVJS01035573.1:0-20928 GCA_004027185.1 Glis glis | reverse complement strand
AGACCCGGTTTCAAAATAAAGGATAAAAAATAGGGCCGGGGGCATAGCGCGGAGGTAGAACGCCCCTGGGTTCAATCCCCGGTACCGCAAAAAAAAAAAAAAAAACAGGCGTATGAGCTTATCAAACACACCAGACCACCAAACAGAGCAACCCTCACATGAGACCTATAAAAGGAGTAGCACCCCAAGACCGGTTGCAGCGGCACAGACCTACCTGTCATCAGGTCATCTGGTGAATGTGTCATGAGATCAACAGGTGACAAACTTCCAACTCTGGCCCAGGCTTCAGCTCGGCTCACCCTCACGGACATGACCCACTTTGAAACTGCCTGCCCTCCACACCTTGCCCTAAAATATGTTCCGTGCTCTGAGAGCTCTGCACCCTGAACAAGTTCCTGGGCTGGTCTTAACCTTATCTGACCACCTGCAGTGACTCTTGGCATTCCCATCACTGCTGCCTGTGCTCTTGGTCCAGGACCCCATAAACCTGCAGCCACCTTAACCCTTTCTTAGTCTTTCTGTCACACACACACATACTTCAGTAAAGTGTGATAGGTGACTTGAGTGTGATAGCTATTAGAAATTAAGAACGGACTGGGCGTGGTGGCACACGCTTGTAATCCCAGTACTTTGGGAGGCGGAGACCAGAGGATCCGGGTTCTCGGCCAGCCTCAGCTCTCTCTCTCTCTCTCTCTCTCTCTCTCTCTCTGTCTCCCTGTCTCTCTCTCTACCTAGTGAGGCCCTCCACAACTTCGTGAGACCTGGTTTCAAAATAAAGTATAAAAAAATACGGCCGGGGGTATAGCGCGGAGGTAGAACGCCCCTGGGTTCAATCCCCAGTACCGCAAAAAAAAAAAAAGAAATTAAGAACGGAAGAAAAGAACTTGTATTTCCCAGCCTGTGCCTACCAGATGACCCACAAGTACCCTGAATAGCGATGGAAGAAAGTGGTACAGCTTGTGAATTTATTGTTATTCAATACATTCTGACATTGTGGAAAGACACAAACACGTCTGTCCTGTGTTAACAGCATGCATGACACTATTCCATCAACTTGAGTTGTTTTAGTTCTCCTTCATGTAAGAAGAGAATATTTATGCCCCTACCTTTCCTTCTCCCTTCTGTCTTCAAACTACTCTTAGGTAAATGTTCGCATTAACTAAACAAGGTAACATTTACATTTTGCAACTACCACTCCATCCTCTAAGATTCCATAGGTTTATTGTAAATGCTTTGGGTTTTTTTAAGTGTTTATATTATCAACATATACTTATTGCTTGCAGTCCAAATAAGTAAGGCTAATGCCACTCAAAGAAAAGCGTGAAGTTCCATGAGTTCCCTTTCAGATATTCCAGCATTGCTTAAAATCGTGATACATTTTGCTTGCCATTTGGAAGGCTTTCTGGCACAGCTTTTTATTTTTCAAGGAGTTTCCAAATATATGTTTTTCCTTGACTCCTTGACTAAGGAGCATTTTTTTTTATATCCATCAGATTTCCCATCCTCTCAAAAAGATTACCTACTACAAGAGTTCCCTTTTTTCTTAGACATTCTCCCTTGCAGAGCACGTCACTCTGTTCTGGTCTGGACTAGTTGTTTTCCACGATTAGCAGTCCCCTGGATTTATTGCCAGGCTGGGTCTAGAATCCCCTCAGCTATTCTCCTGGGTTGGATCTGTTCTCTTATCTCCTGGATTCTTTCTCTTTCTCTTCCTTCATTTACTTCCCCATGCTTCTGGGATACATTCTGAAATATGTCCTAAGAAAGGGTATATGAAAATTAAAATGTCCTTATTTTGACTGGATATTTGATTGACAATTGGGCTGGATGTGAAAAGATGTTTAAAGTTATGTCCTATCTCTCAGAACTTTGAAAAATTGTGTTATCTTCTAGAAATGAGGGTTACAGATAAAAAGTTGATTACCCATTTAATTCATTTGAGGTGACTTGTTTTATCTTTCTAGATGATCTTAGGATCTACCAACTATCCTCATGCCTTAGGAGTTTTCAGAAAAGTGTCTAGAGTTGGATTGTTTGCTTTGTTTTATTTATCATATATATATATACACATATATATATATACACATATATATACATATATATACACACACACATATATATATATACATATATACACGCATATACATATACAGTGTTGGATAGTCTGGACCCTTTAAAATTAGGTCCTTCTTCATCCCTGAAAATTTTTCTTCTACTGTTTCTTTCCTAATTTCTATTTTTTCCATTTTCCTTTTCTAGGATTCCTTTTCACTTTGTTTGACCTCTCATATCTCTTTCCTTTTCTCCAGTACTGTCATCTCTTTATATTCCGGTCTACATTCTGAAAGATTCCCTTAACTTTATATTTCAAGCTTGTTCTGAATGTTTTATTTTGGTAATCAGGACTTTTCTTTAATCTCTGAGAACTCTTTCTTCTTTCTGTTCCTTTTTCATTACATATTATTCTTGTTTTATGGATATAACATACTCTTGAATCAGATGTATAAATTATGTAAAAATTTTTTCCTTAAATAGTTTAGTTACCAGTGGGGTCAGTCTGTTTATCTTGGTCTATCTCTTTTGTGCGTCTGGTTCTCTAATGCTTGAGCTCCTTGGTTGTCCTTTCCTAGTTAAAAAGAAATAGGTGTTTTTATGCATTATAATGGAACCCAAGAGATCAATATTTTTTAACCAGTTCTCCCCCACCCTTCTAGAATTCTAACTGGGAGCTCTCTGTAGGATGTGAAATGTAGCTTGGATACAGGCAGTGTGGCTTTAAGAGAGTAAGGATCCAACTTAACAGTCAAGTTAGAGATACTCCAAATGCCAGCATGTGGAGGGTTCTCTTCTGTCACACCAAAACCTGCACTAGATGCCTTAGCCTTCCCTAGAAGTCTGGTTTTGATTTAAATACATGCTTTTTATATTTCATCTCAATGCAGATACTACATTATCTGTACCTAAATACGTCATGTAGATCATACCAACTCCTGACCATTCCTCCTCTCATGAGCCCCTTTCCCTGTACCTGCCAACTCTTGGCCCCAAATCCTTTTTGCTCTCAAAAGGTTCCCTATGTACATTGCAGCCCCACTTTTATTGTAGGTTTTGCTCTTTTCCAACTTTGCATGCACCAAAAAATCCCATTCATCCCATCTTCCAGAAAGGCATTGAGCTTTCTCGCATTGTGGCAATCTTCCTCCCCAGTTTCTGCCACGATAGACGTCTCAGAAGTGACAGAGAAGAAAGCATGCACTCCATCCACCATCTTGAACCACAAGTTCTTTTTGGAAATTTGTTTGAAACCTACAAATGCTATTCTGTTATATGCCAAACATTTATGTTTGACTTTAATAGGTTGCCGGTATAAATGTTAGACTAAAGATTAGATTGAGTCTGTTTTTATTAAAAAGTTAGTAAAGGAAATTCAAGGTGGACTTGAAAGAACTGTTTCAAAGGCTCAAAGGCTGAAAGGCCAGGCTTGGCAGCTCCTGGCATTTCCCCTGACCACAGCTGCCAGAGCACACGGAGGTTGGAGGCCACCTCAGCTCCTGCAGGGAGGATACAGTGGCTGTCAGTCAAGAGTGAGAGGGCATGCCCCAGGGCTCTTATCCTGGGCTCCCCACCAATGGCTTTTTCTCTGCATCAGCACAGCTGCCACCTTTGTGCATTCTACCTCCTCCGGTGGTGCCAGGAGTCTTGCCAGCTCAGAAGACAGAAAGGAGGGAAGGCTGGATCCTGGCTGAGCTTTGACGTGCTGATCCACCACTGCTCTGCAAGTCACAGGAGGCACAGAGCTTCTCCAGAGGGTTGCTTGGGACTCTAGTTGCCAAAACAGAAACTGATTTGTGCTAGATGAAAGGTGATGTTGTCATAAGGGTCTGATAGTAACTAGTGAGCCAGTGGCAGTCTTAGGGAGGCTGTAGGATGAGGCCTCAGGGACTAGGGAGATTTTCCCTCCAGTCCTTATCTCCTGTCTCCAGTCCTGTTTCATGTTCTTCTCTTCCAGCAGACTAGCTTTCTCTTCAGTCTCCATGGCAGAATGTGGCTACTACTTGGATTGGGGGTTCACACTGGCCCCGCCCTTCTCAGAGATTGACTTTCCCTTAGACCAAGGACTGGAAAACTTCTCTAAAGTCTGGGTATAAAATATTTCCATCTGTGTAGGCCATGTAGTTCCTGGTACATTGTTTTGCAAAAGTAGCCACAGCCAGTGGGACATGCCTGTAACCCCAGTACTTGGGAGGCTGGATCAGAGGATCACAGGTTCAAGACCAGCCTCAGCAAAGTAGCAAGACTCTCAGCAACCTAGTGAGACCCTGTTTCAAAACAAAAAAATAAAAGGGGCCAGAGATGAAGCTTGGAGGTAGAATGCCCCTGGGTTCAATCCCCAGTACAGTAAAAAACAAACAAAAGCCGGGCGTGGTGGTGCACACTTGTAATCCCAGTACTTGAGAGGCTGAGACCAGAGGATCCGGGTTCGCGGCCAACCTCAGCTACTTAGTGAGGCCCTCCGCAACTTAGTGAGACCCTGTTTCAAAATAAAGAATAAAAAATAGAGCTGGGGGTGTAGCTTGGAGGTACAATGCCCCTAGGTTCCATCCACAGTACCACAAAAAAAAAAAAACAAGGAGAGAGAGAGAAACACAGCAGACACATGGCCACTGGTCTCCAAAGCCTATGGTGGGACATGGAGTTTCCAGAGAGAAGAGTCTAAAAGAACACCTCAGTAAGGGCCGCCTATTCTACATGTCATTATAGACGCCATAAGTTATTCATAATAATAAAAATGTGGACTCAATCTAAGTGTCCCTTGACAGACAAATGAATAAACAAAATGTGGCTTATATGTGTGTTATAGTTAGATATAAAATATCCCCTAAAAAACTCATTTATTAATATTCAAGGTTGATATAGTTAGGTCATAAGAGTTGTAATCTCAGTTGTAATCATTGTAATGGATTTATCTAGGTGGTGGCCCAGGCCCGTAGAGTGTGGCTGGAGAAGGTGGGTCCCTGGGGGTGTGGCCTTGGGGATTTTATATGGTTCCTCCTCCCCCTGGTCTCTCTCTTGCTTCCGGCTTCCATGATGTGAGGAGCACAGCCTTGTGCTCTCCCTCTCTCCACTTCCTGCCACCATGCCCTGAGATCCATGGTCCCTGGCCTCACATGGACCAAACCCCCCAAACTTCTAAAGAAATTGTGAGCAAATAAACCTTCTTTCCTCTAAGTTACATGGTCTTGTCTTTAGATGATAGCTGTGAGAATGCTGACTAACATAACAAGCAACAAAATACTATTTTGTCTTAAAAAAGAAGTAAATTTTGACACATGTTTGTGATAGTTGGTCTGGTTAGTCAACTTGACCCTCTTAAGATCATGTGACTTTGGTTGTGTAACAGCAGATTGAACCGGAAGTCCTGCCCTAAATGTGGGGGGTTCTGATAGGTGCAGGACTTAGATAAAAAAAGAAGGAGAAAGCCGCATAGAGCTGAGCTGCGACTCTTCCTGAGGAAAACGCATCTGCTCTCGTTTGAGATCGTCAGACTCCAACTTTGCTGTTTCCTTGGAGAACTTCTTGATCTTCTGCTCTCATCTGAGATCATCGGCCTCCAACTCTTCGAACTGAAACTTCACTATCATTTCTCCGAAGAGCTTCCTTATCTTCACATCTTGGACTGGACTGAATTGGTGGTTGCTTCAATCCTGGGGCTCCGGCTCTTAGACCGCCCAACCAGCTGCTGATTCCTCTGACTTTTTCACGTGCGGTCGAAATTCAGGACCACATTGTGAGCTAATCTAATAAATCCTTTTTTTTCCCCCTCCCTTCCTTTCTTCATTCTGTGAATTCTGTTGATCTGACCAATACAATGTTGCAACATGATATACCTGGAGGACATTATGCTAACTGAAATAAGTCAGACAAGAGGATGGACACTGTACAATTCCACTTACATGAGTTACCTGGAACAGGTACATAGAAACAGAAGGTAGAATGGTGGTTGCCAGGGACAGGGAGAGGGGACTATGAGGAATGGTTGTTTTTCAATTTCTTAAAATGGGCATGGGGTTTCAGTTTTGCAAGATGATAAGAGTTCTAGAGATGGATGGTGGTGATGGTTGCAAAGTCACATAAATATACTTAACACTATCAAATCACACACGTAAAAATGGATAAGATGGCAAATTTTACATTATGTATACTTCGCCACATTTTCTTTACACGTCTGTTTGAGGACAAGCCTCAACCTCCATGAACCCCATCAGGTAATGGTGGTGCACAAATATAGCCTCCCAGGGGCCAAGTGACTCAGACCACAGCACCACCTCCCAAAAGCCTTCCTGGGATGAGCTTTGGTCTCTGCCTTCTATTTGTCTATGAAAATAAGAAGAGGGTCTATTTTTCTTCTTTATGTCCTTAGAACCAGGGAACAGGTATTTAGAGTCCCTTCTGTGTGCTCCTCTGTTAACCCTTCTTGGGGACTTCTCCCAAGAAGTAAGCCTGGAATTCTCTGCCCTGTGGAGCTGGCCTTCCCAGGAGCCCCTGGGGCCAGGTGCTAAAGTAACTGGACTATACAGAGAACACAAGAAAGGAGAGGTGGACTTCTCGAGGCCCCTGTTCTCATACTCTGTGCAATCTGTGGCAGGAGCAGAGTGCCCCTTCACAGACAGGGCTCAACTTTCAAGTCCCCCCTACCACCCATACCTTGCCCTCCTCTAAGATCAGGGCCTCTGAGGGAGAGAGGAGCCCAAGCAATCCCGGAGCCTCTCTCTAGCCCAGAGATTCCAAAACTTATTAGACTTGCCTCTCCCTTTTCAGGAAAAAAAAAAAAAACACTTAGCACCTCCCTGGAAATCTACCTTATTTAAGTGAATAAATGAAAAGATAGCCAGGTATGGTGGTGCATGCCTGTAATCCCAGTATTTTGGAGGCTGATGCAGGAGAATCACAACAAAGCAAGATTGTCTGTAATCGAGCAAGACCTTGTTTCAAAAAATAGAAAGGGCTGGGGGTGTAGCTCAGGGGTGGAATGCCCCTGGGTTAAATCCCCAATACCACACACACACAAAAAATAAATAAATAAAAATAAAGGGAAAGATGTAGCAGAAAATTTGTGTTCTTTTGTTTATCTCTATTTCATTCAAGCACCCCTTGGGTCAGGGGCAATATCTCCCACTTTGGGAACCTATGCTAGCCCCACAGAGGAACCATGACTTTCTCCTTTAGGTAAAGGCAGACATCACCCCCAGCATCCTGAGGCCCTCCTTGCTGTAATCTTGTCCCTTCAGAGCCCTTCTCCAAAACAACCATCTACTGACCTCTGATCACACATCTAAGTAGACCCCTGCCATGCCTTGACCTTCACTGGCTCCCTGCTGCTCTCAGGAACAAACTCCCAAGTCTGTGCGACCTGAACCCTGTCTACCTCTCCAGCCACACTCCCAGCAGCTCCCCATCTTTGTGGTCCTGATCCCCATCTGCTGCTATGTTTTCCCAAATGCACAACTTTGAATTCTGATCAAGTAATCAAGTCCCTTTTCCACAGAATTCAGACCGTGGGATTGTTCTCAGCATAGCATGGTGGCCCATCCACTCTAAGTCCTGCTTACTCCTTCAGGGGCCTCCACTTGGCCCACGACTTCCAAACAGCAGGGTACCCAGGACAGACCATACTTTTCAGGGGTGAAGCAAATAGCACAGAGAACAACCCAAAGATTCATGGAATGACTTCGTAGGTTTCAGACACCACAACAGGACACAGACCAAAGACCAAGGATCAAAATGATGGGCAGAGGGATTTAAGATGAACTTCCAGCCGGGCGTGGTGGCGCACGCTCGTAATCCCAGTACTTTGGGAGGTGGAGACCGGAGGATCTGGGTTCATGGCCAGCCTCAGCTCTCTCTCTCTCTCTCACTCTCCCTGTCTCTCTCTCTACTTAGTGAGGTCCCCAGCAACTTCGTGAGACCCGGTTTCAAAATAAAGGATAAAAAATAGGGCTGGGGGTGTAGGGCAGAGGTAGAACGCCCCTGGGTTCAATCCCCGGTACCACAAAAAAAAAAAAAGATAAATTTCCAAACAGGGGCTTGAAAGGCTTTAGGATAAGGTCCATAAGACCATTTCTTTACCTTCCTAAAAATATTCAAGGGCAAGTCAGAAGCATACCTGACTGGGATGGTAGATACAACCTGGACCTAGGAGAATAAGTAAGATGTGGTCTAGGAGATCTACATAGGAGAATAGGTAAGATGTGGTCTAGGAGATCTTCCGCCCCTACATCTGACCCCTTTCCTGGTATCTCCAGTCCTTTCTCTTTATTCAGATGGTTGGAGATAGATTGTTCTTTTGTTCTATTGTTACAGGAGAAAAACCTCTATAAAGTAAGCATCTTTTGCTCTGGCCACATTCCCAATTTACTAAGGTGTAGGGGCTGCTGCCTGGGTCTGCCCACCATGCTTCCACAGGGCTAGCACCACCTACGTGAGGTTAGAAACTACAGCAACAAAAGGGAAGGATGGAGTTGCTAACCATTCCCTGGAGTTCTTGGAAGCTGGGATGAGTAGAGACCTTGCCAGAGGCCATCTGCTGTCCAAAAAAATGTAGAAATGCAACGGAACTATAGTCGGCCCTTCGTATCTGGAGGTTCCATCAACCCCAGATTGAAAATATTCAGGGGGAAAAAATGTGTCCATGCTGAGCATGTACAGACTTTTTCCTTATCATTATTCCCTAAATAATATAGTATGATGAATATTTACATAGCATTTCCATTGCATTAGGTGTTGTAAGTAATCTGGAGATGGCTTAAAGTATCTAAGAAGATTGCATAGGTCATATGCAAATGTTCCACCATTTCATATGAAGGACTTATGCATCATGGGTTCTGGTATCCGTGGAGGGTCCCCTGGATCCTGAGGGACAACTGCAATTCTATATTCCTACCAAGTGTATCCTTCTGGCAGCATGGTCATAGCGTCTAACCCTCTCTGAACCTCAGCCTCCTCTGTCGTTAAATGAAGATTCTACAATTAACCATGTACATGAAAGACACTGCAAACTCTAAGACATGATGTAAATGTACATTAAGACATTTCTAGAGTAAATAAGTTTGATATAAAGCTTAGAACCTGATTCATGGGAAGAATACATGGTCCAAGGCAGACAGAATAATTATTCAGAGAATGAAAAAAAGAAGTGAATCTCCCCTCCTCCCCAAGATGGGTGGAGGGATGGGGCTGGAGTGAGCGTTGAGAGACAGCATTCTTGAAAAAAAACTGTGAGAACCCAACAATGTCAGCTGACCACAGGTTCCCGTGCTGCCAGGTTCTCAGTCGCCCTGAGTTAAAATCAACTCTTGCATCACCGCTAGCTCTAGGCCTGGAGAAGCTGCCTACCTCAGGACCCTGTCACAATGGCCATCCCCAAAGGTTAGGCCCATGCGTGAGTGGCCACTTTGGAAACACAGAGAGAAAGCAGGTACTGATCTTCATCTATAGCACTGGATGTGGCTAAGATGCAGGAATGCTTCCCATTTCCCATTCAAGTCATACTGGGGTCCATGCTCGAGAGGGAGGTGCTGAATCAGGCAGCCAGTTCCCAGTGACTGAGCATTCCCTCCCCAGGGCCTTGGGGACTCGGGCAATCACCAAACCCCATGGCCCCCCCTCTCCCTTAAGTGTGATAGATGGACTGAGTTTTCCTGGCAGTTTAAACATTTTACATTGATTTGTGTATTAGTTTGTATATTGTTTTGAGAGACCAATTTCAAGAGACGCTTGGCCCATCGTCCATCAAAGCTCGCGGGTGCTTTATCTTCATTCTGAGTTGGCTGCTCATCAGACGCCAGGCAGGCTGCTGCCAAAAGATCTTGCTGCGGGGGACCGCCATCCATCACAGCTTGGGGAGCATTCTGCCTCGGGCTTCATAAAACCCAGCAGAAGGGAACGATCCTCCACACTCACCCTCGTGGCTCCTTGGAGAAGGTCTGAGCCCTGGTCTTTGGGATTCTTAACATTTCCAGAGATGAGAAATTTATAGAAACGCTTCCTGCCATTCCACAGATGTTGAAACTGAGTGCAGCACCATGGACCAGAAACGGACACAAAGCGCAGCTGCACCGTCACAGTGTCGTGAAATGGACAGATGGAGGTGCTCATTGAGAAGGGGACATGTTCCTTATTTGCCAAGCTCTGTGCTTAGGGCTGCGCCTGGGGCAGCCTTGAAGGAGGGACATGGGGATCGAATGTGAAACCAAAACAAGCACCCCTTTCCCAGCCTTGGCCCCCCCATCCTGTCCCAGCACCCCAGCCCTTTCCCCAGGAAATTAGGAGAAAGGGATGTACCACGTGTACAGACAGGACAGTGTTGCAAAGGGTCAAAGTCACTGCCAGGGCTCGGATATGGGAATGACCCCCAAGAGTTCATGTGCTGGAAGCTTTCGATATTCCAGTGCGGCAATATTGAAAGGTGGAAGAACTTCATGAGCTCGGTGCAAGGTAATTAGATCTTTGGGGGCCACTGCCTTTCGAAAGGGTTAATATAACTACCTTGGGTTTCCAAAAGACCAGGCTGTTGTAAAAGAGCAGTCCTGACCCCTTCCCATTCTCTGGTTCCCTTTATTGCCATGTGACCTCTTCCTCTTACACATATTCCCACCATGATGCCATCTTCTATGATGGCACGGTGGCCATTGTCAGAGCTGACTCCATGCCATTTGGACATTCAGACTCCGAAAGTGTGAGCTAAATAAACCTCTTTTCTTTACAAGTCACCCAGCATTGGGTATTGTGTTATAGTAACAGAAAATGAGTGAAGAGTGATGAAGATACTGTGATACAAGATACAAGAAAAATACAGTGGTGAAGAGTAAGGCTTCCCTGGTCAGAACATACCTCATCAGCTCCTTCACCCCAACTCTGCAAAGCAAACAGCCCCTCCCTGCCACCTGCACAGCGTGGGCTCATGCTAAAATGTTCCCATTACACCCACTTCTAAGAGGCATGTGCGGAAGGAGTGAAGGAGGGGAGATCAGGACCAGGGTTTGGGGCAAGCCCAAGAGGGCTACAGAAAGGCCACTGGGGTGGTAGAGCCCTCTGCAATGAAGGCAGCAGGACCCTGGAAATAGAAGACAAGGAGACAGGAAAGAGAGGTTGTGCATGTGCCAGAAGGAACGAGCATGTCTTAATCATTTTTCTCAGACTATAAAAATCATCACATTTCTGCCTCTCCTGCTTCACAGGAAATACCACTCTCAGAACAACCTTTAAGGCAGCAGGAGCACCCCACACTCCCAGCATATGCCGTACATTCATGCAGCACTTCAGGGTCTGCCCAGCATCACCAACAGATTACCTCATTTTATCCTCACAAAACGGGTGTCAGTTAAGGAAACACTAACATCCACAAGAATGAGTGTTAACATGAAGTAGCTCAACAAGCGAATGTGTTTCTTCCTCACATAACAATCTGATGTAGATGTTTGGGGACAGTAGGTGACTTTACGGGCAGTGGCATCATGCAAGTTCTCAGGTGTCATGCAAAGGGGCCTAGATACATAAACTACTCATGCTGCGTGGTGCAAATGTAAAGTTCACTGGGATGTTTACAGGCAAAAGAATGGGTATCTCCGCTCGTGGTAACTGAGGACCCTTCAGTCCTTTGGCTTCACAATTCTCTAGGGCTGCACTGTCCAACATGATAGATACTAGTTATATGGGGCTCTTTGAATTTACATGTAAATGAATTAAGAAGAATTTAAACTTCAGTTTCTTGATTGCACTAGCCACATTTCACAAGGTCAATAGTCATACATAGAGAGTGGCTACCTGTTACGGTGTTGATCTGGAATGTTCCCCAAAGGCTCATATTTGACAGCTCAGTCCCCAGTGCAGCAATATTCAGAGGTGGGGCTTGGGGGAAAGTGATGGGTCATGGGCTCCAACCTCACCGGTGGGTTAGTCCATTGACAGATTAATCATTGGATGGCATTATTGGGACATGGTAGAAATGTAGAAGGTGGGGTCTAGTTAGACGAAGTAGGTTCCTGGGGGCAAGCCCTGGAAGAGTATATCTTGTCCCTGACTCTTGCTCTCTCTCCCTCTCCCTATCCCCTTCCCAGCCACCATGACCTGAGCCTCCTCCCTCACATGCTCTCACTGCCATGATGTTCTGCCTCAACTTGGGCCCAAAGCAATGGAACCCACCAACCTTGCAGTGAAACTGTGAGCCAAAAGAATCTTTTTTCCTTTCAGTTGATTATCTCTGGCACTTTGTCATAGCAACAAAAAGCTGACTAACATACTACCATATTGGACAATGCAAATATAGACATTTCTATCATCACAAAAATACTATTGGACATTCCTGTCCCAGAGCCTCAGTTCAAACATCAAGAAGGTGAAGGAGAGAGTGCAGAAGGGGTCCTCACCCCTCCACTGCCACAGGCTGGAAATGACACTGTCCCTTTGCTCATCATCCATCCACACATGCTATTCACACTTTCCCACGTAGACACAAGGGGCTGAGGAATGTGATCCTGGCTGGGCAGCTGCTTCCCAGCAGCACCTGTCTACCACAAACAGAGCAGGGTGAGTTGCGGTGATTAGCCAGCCATCTCTGCCACAGGTCCACCTCTCCCTTTTCCAGGTAGGGAACTGAGGATCAGAGAAGTGAAGCAGCTTAGATTGTAAAGGAAGTGCAGAGCTGAGGCTTGAATGCCAGCCATCGAATTCCCCATCTAGATGGTCTTTCCAGGATACAGCACTAATGTGGATGCTCCTCAGCCTCACCCCTCATTGACCAGGACTGAGTAACGAAGTAAAAAAGAACATCCACACCTGAGTGAATGACATGCAAAACAGACATTTTCAACAAAGTGCCGTTCTCAACCAGATCAACACTGAGTTCCCCTGGCAACTCCTCCGGGGACAGGAACCTTAACCTCAAATGCAAACGCAAACGAAACAAGAAAGCAAAGAAAAAACGGTGGTCATGTGCTGATTCTCCAGATATCCTCGGTTAATGCAAAGTCAGATCTGTTTAAAATGCTTGAATTCCCTCACCATCTCCCCTTCTCAGACACAGGTCTCCCCAGGGTTTCTCTAGGAGCGTCGGACTTCTGAATCTGACTAAGGAGAAGCAAGATGAAGAGGAACACCAGGAGAGGTTGCCATGGTGGGCAGCTGGCTCGAGGTCCTTCAGCAAAGGTGCTGATTCTGCGGCATGGGATAGACCACCGATGCTGTGCCAGGGTTCCCCCTGTGTTTTGAGGAGGCAGAATTGGCTGCCCGGGACTTCTGTCCCTGAACATGACACTGCACAGCATCTTGTAGCAGAACCCACTAGGTGCCTGAGGTGAGGTGGTGGGAGGAACACCACGGGAGTTCTGGTTCCCGTGTGATGCTACGTAATGGGCTGATCTCGGGCTGTCACTGCACCTCTCTGGGCCCCAGTTTCTCCATCTAAATAATGGCGAGCCCCCTCAAGGTCGGAGGCCTGTGATTACATAATCCTGAGATGCACAGCTGCTTGAGAGAGCCCACTGCCGTCATCTCTTTAAGAGCAGATCCCAGTCCCTGTTTTTTTTTTTTTTTTGCAGTACGGGGGCTTGAACCCAGAGGCATTCTACCTCTGAGCTATACCCCCAGCCCTATTTTTTGTTCTTTATTTTGAAACAAGGTCTCACTAAGTTGCGGAGGGCCTTCCTAAGTAGCTGAAGCTGGCCGCGAACCCAGATCCTCTAGTCTCAGCCTCCCAAGTACTGGGATTACAATTGTGCGCCACCACGCCCTGCCCATTTCTTTTATATCAATGATACTCCTGTCTCTTTGAGCCTGAGGACATGGGGTAAGTCTCTGCACACAGTGGACACTTAATAAATGCTGGTGACTGAGCACCAAGACATACACTAATAGTCCGAACTATTAGTGGTTGCAGTGAAGTCTGCATGAAAATCCCGATGAAGCCACGTGTGGTGACGCTTGCCTGTAATCCCGGTGCTTGGAAGGCTGAGATAGGAGGATCGCAGGTTCGAGGATAGCCTTAGCAATTTAGCAAGACTCTCAGCAACCTAGTGAGACGGTTTCAAAACAAAAATAAAAAGGGCTAGGGGTGCAGCTTGGAGATAGAATGCCCTTGGGTTCAATCTCCAGTACCACAAGAAAGGAAGAAAGGTAAAAAAAAGAAAATCCTGATGAAAATTCCAGGGACCATCCTCCGACAGCATCTTGCCCCCTAAGGGGAATGGCTCCTGCCTCTCACCCATGCCCAGATGAGGGCAGCTCCTCATTCTCCAGGAGCAGATCTGTGACAGCTTGGGTGAGGGAGTGGGGCCCCTTCCCAGGGACATCTCACCCTCTCAGCCCGGCTCTCAGGACCACTCCCTGCAATCTGCCCAGAGGAGACAAAACTTCCATGCCCACCCTGCAAGCTTCCCCTGAAACCCCTCCAGCAGGATTGAGTGGCCCCCGGACGTAAACCCAACTACACCGATGGGGGCTGACAGCAAACCTGTGTCCAGGAAGCCAGCGTCGCCTCTCTGTCCTCTCCTCCCTTCCCACTCGTTCAAGGAGAGGAGAGTCTTGCTGAATCTTCGCCTGCCTTGGCCATGACAGGACCTCCCCCTCCATGACAGCTTCACCCTCCGGTCACAGATCCCCCAACTTCCTGGCTTACCAATCTCATTCCAGAAATCAGTGCTTCCCGGAGCATTCTCACCACCCCCTTATTTTATTCAATGGCCAAAGAATTCTGTGGTCAGCGGTTCTCAGACCTGGTAGAGGATTGCTACCAGAACCCAAGGTTCTGGACGCCAGACCAGTTGACTCTTGGAGATGCCAACAGACTCCGTGCCCCCGCTCAAGCAGGGCACCAGCAATATCTATGAATCAGTGATCCCTAACAGAACACCTGGAATATGCCACTGTAAAAAGAGAAAGTTGCAACAGATCATATTTTGCAGATCTTAACTGGCTTTGTATAATTCTAGAATCGGGCAGCTATCTTGGGCCAAATATGGCTCAGAATGCTCTGCCTGCTACATGGGGAGGGACAGAGAAAAGGAAGTGATGCTCAGAAAGTGGAAGTGAGGGGCAGATAGTTCAATTGGCTGAAGCATGGCATTTGCCTTACTTGAGTCTCGTTTGAATAGTTGGCTGCCTGTGGTTTGCTGAAGCTCAGCTGCTGTGATTGGCTGAGGCTCAACTACCTGTTATAAGAGTAGGTGACAGGCCATTTACACATCAAGTTAGGTTACAGTTCACTAACTACGGAGAAATATTTAGGCAAGCTGGCGTGGTGGCTCACGCTTGTAATCCCAGTACTTTGGGAGGCGGAGACCGGAGGATCCGGGTTCGCGGCCAGCCTCAGCTCTTGCTCTCTCTCTCCCTGTCTCTCTCTCTCTCTCTCTTCTTAGTGAGGCCCTCCGCAACTTTGTGAGACCCGGTTTCAAAATAAAGCATAAAAAAGATAGGGCCGGGGGCGTAGCGCGGAGGTAGAATGCCCCTGCGGTCAATCCCCGGTACCACAAAAAAAAAAAACAAACAAAGAAATATTTAGGCCAAATTTAAAATATGTATGGAAGCAGCTTTGGGCCAAACTTAACTCTATATTTTAAAAGCTTTCTGAATGAACATCGTGTTGTACTTCCTGTGAGCCCTGAATCTCTGGCTAAGCTAATTAATGAACAAATCATAGCCTGCGAATGATGATAATCTACATTTCCCAAGCATGATAGAATCACACTTTCCCAGAGATCATGAATGGTAGGATTTGGGGCACCATGGCAGGGAGAATAATCTAGTAAGGGGGCCCTTAACACCGTCAAGTGAAATGCCATCAGCAACCGTTTGTATTGTGCCTTCATGCAGAATCAGCCTATATGGAAGAAAGGGAAGAGAAAATTTAGATAAATACAATCAATGTTTAATATACTTATCAAGGCACTCAGGAGAAAGGAAATAATTTATCTGCACATAGATTGTCCAACAAAACCAATCGTGCGGGCCGTGGTGCAGTGGTGATTCTCCTTTATAGGCCAAACTTATTAAACTCCAACACGGTTGCAAGATGGCTGGCAGGTGTCCCCATTCCAAACCTGTGATGTGAGGCTCATTGGCCTCCCTCTCTAACTGACTACTACCCCACCCAGACAGACACAGCACTCACGCCAGGGGGAGGCGAAAACTCAGAACCATCCAGAACACAACCGTTCATCATCCATAATGGGTGATAAACCAAGTTGTTGTGTCTCAACGGGCTGGGATAACTCTAAGGGAGATGAGCTAAGTAACACAGTCAGCACCTTGAGAAAGTCACAGATTGAGTAAGGCCCTCAGTGACAGATGAAGGTTTGGTAAATCAACAAGATCTGGGGCTTATGAGGAGAGCCCCGATGAAGAGCTTTTGGTCACAAACTAGAAGCATGTTTGGGTCCTTAGACACGGCTGGGTGGACTGCTACAAAGGAAGCAGGGGCTATCAAAGCCGCCAGAGGGAGAATGGGTAAGTGAGATGAATGGAGATCAAATCCCATTATAACCAATTCCATTACAAAGAAATTTTCACCTTAACAAAAATATATCCGAGCCCCAGGCATTGGCCCATAATAATCATATATTGTCCAAATAACCCAGTGTGAAGCATGCTGTTCTTCGTCCTTCTAGATAATAGTCTCCAGTTATAACAACACCCTGGCACATCCCCATTCACCACATGATGAATTACTTGCAGTACATGACATTACCCACATTCCTTTCTAACCCTCTGACTGTGGGAAGGGACTTTAAGACACCCTATTGGAGGGTGACTTTGGGAAAATCTTAAGGAATTGGTCTTAATAAGAGTCTTTATCACATCTCATCATTTCTCATCAAACTAGCTGCCTGGCTCTAGTATTATTAGGAAGATTATTAAAAATGTTAGACGATCATCTCCAAATATGCAGAACAAAATTTTTGAGGTTTATAAAGACATTACCTTTTTATTTTCTATAAAAGTTGAAACCAATTTTTACTTACCTCTTGATTTCTATAACTTTCTGACATGCAAGAGTTTTTCTATTTATGGAGTTAACTATAGGATTATTTCCTCTTTCAATTTTCTGTTTGGTTTTGTTGGGTTTTTTTTTTTTTTGCAGTACTGGGGATTGAACCCAGGGACATTCTACCTCCGAGCTACACCCCCAGCTCTATTTTTTATTCTTTATTTTGAAACAGGGTCTCACTAAGTAGCTGAGGCTGGCTGTGAACCCGAATCCTCCGGTCTCAGCCTCCCAAGTACTGGGATTACAAGCGTGCGCCACCATACTCGGCCCATTTTCTGTTTTTTAAAAATTGTATTTTATATATTTAAAATGTACAGCATAATGTTTTGATTCACATCTACATAGCTAAATATTTACTATGATTAAGCAAATTAACACACCCATCATCCAACATAGTTATGCATTTTTTGTGGGTGCAGTAAGAACACCCAAAATCTACTCTTTTATCAACTATCCCAAATGCACAAGAAGGTATCCTGTAACTTTGCTATTACTAGAAAAAGGATAAGAAATAACACACATATCTGTCAACAGAAGAATTTGTAAGTAGTGATACATTCTTATAAGGGAAGAGTACGAGAATCAAAATTAATGAACCAAAGCTATATGCATCCACGTGGTGCAGGAGGGGCAGGGGAAGCAAGTTTCAGACAGGCACATGCAGTATAGTACCTTGATATGAAGTTAAAAGTGTGCAAGGCAATATATAGAGGCCACATGCATGGAAATTAAAACTCCCAATTAAGAACATTGGTTATATCCTGGGACAAGGTAACTGTGGTGGCTTTCAACGATGCTTACGGTATTTTGTTTCCGAAACTCAGCAGTCGATATGTGGTGTTCATTAAATAATTCTTTGGAATTTTGTAAATATCTAAAATATTTCATGATTTAAAACAAAAAGGAGTCAGTGGCCAAGATATTTGGGAATATAAAATGACACATCTGTGTTCTTGGCCCCTCTGAACTAATGCGTCTAGACCATATTTGTTTGGTGGCCTCCTCTGCCCATAATCTTAGTCGCTGGTCCCGCCCTGGGTACACGTGCTTCATCTCCTATTAACTCATCGTGTAGCTGACAGTCCACCGACTTTGGTCTTGAGAGTAGAACCCAGGGGCATTCTACCTCTGAGCTCCACCCCCAGCCCTATTTTTTATTCTTTATTTTGAAACAGGGTGTCACTAAGTTGCAGAGGACCTCACTAAGTAGCTGAGGCTGGCCACGAATCCTGATCCTCTGGTCTCAGCCTCCCAAGTAATGGGATTACAAGCGAGAGAGTAGGCCAGGTTCTACTGAAGACAAGTTCATAGAAGTTCTTTACCATGCTTGCATGGATATACTAATCTATCAGCTAGCTAGCTAGTCACAATTTATTATTATTCTCAATGTGTATTTAGGAAAGTTTTTTAAATGCATTTTATGTATTTATAGTTATATAGAATTTGGAAAATAATTGTCCAGAACAAAATCAAAATCATCTGTGTTACCACTATCCAGAGGCACTGTTAACAAGTATGCACATTTATATTAGGATCCCACTGAAACATAATTATGTATCTTTATTGTTTTCACTTGGTAAGTTTTCTTTGACAACATAATTTTATTAGCAGCCTAATATTTCATTTCATGGGTGAATCGGTATTCATCAAACATCTTCATAATGTTGAGCATCAAGGGCTTATTTTTTTCCCTACAAAAATGTATTTGCATAGTATTCATAGTAAAAAAAATACCCCTTACTTTTCCACTTGTATCTCAAAGATTTATATAATTAAAATTACATTATCGAGTACAACAGACATACACTTGTTTGGGAAAAAAATAGAGTAACCTCTTAGCACACAGCTCAAGTAGTAGAGACACTCCAGTGCAGCCTGCAGGCATTCAGTGTGCTGCTGTTACCCACCAGTGAGCGTTACTGAAGCAATGGATGTCAGTAAGGAGGTGGGTCAGTGGAGGTCAAGGAAGAAAACAGAACCGCAGGTTCAAAAAGTGTATTGTGTCTGCTCATGTGACAGGGATTGCCCTATTTCCCTTCAGAAGTTTGGAACTAAATTATATGCAAAACATCAATCTATGAAAAGGACAATCTCTCCATATCCGCATCAGGAAGAACACTGCATCTTTTTAAATCAGACTTACAAAAGGTTTGCTAATCTAAAAGACAAAAGAAATGGTATCCTATTGTTGTTTTGATTTGCATTGAATTATTAGGAAAGCTGGGCATATTTGCATGCTTTCTCTGTTTATATTTCTTTTTATGTTACCTACTTATTCATTAGTGGACCTAGTATGGTCACAAATTCTTTACTCTTCTGATCTTTAGTGATACCCCCCAATCTTTTTAGCCTTTACATATATATGTATATATTTGGTACTGGAGATTGAACCCAGGGGCATTCTACCTCTGAGCTACACCCCCAGCCTTATTTTACTTCTTATTTTGAAACAGGGTCTCACTGAGTTGTGGAGGGCCTCACTAGTAGCTGAGGCTGGCCGCAAACCTGCAATCCTCCTGTCTCAGCCTCCCAAGTGCGGGGATTACAAGCGTGCGCCTCCACGTCCGGCTTAGCCTTTATAGTTTTAAAAAAATTCTTTTGTTATTTACAAGGATTTGGGGAGAGAAGAAAGATAAACTTTTTTATACTTTTACTGGTACACTGTAATTATAATAGTGATATTCGAAGTGGTAATTCATACATGCACACATCGCTTTGTGTATTTCCTGCCACAGCCCACCTATATCTAGCAGGATATCAATTTTCCCAGACTTTTAAAATTCATAGACTTATAAAACTTAAAAACCAAGGTTACCAATTCCTTATTTTGCTATGTTAGGACATTTAGGGGGGAAAAACTGCAACTGTTCCTTTTTACCATCATTTCATTTTAAAAAGAGAGGGAGGAGGGGATGGGGGCACAGGGTAGAGGGTGGAGGGGACACATTTGTACATGCCCACAAGAAAAACAAGAGGTTAATTTCAGAGCTAAGGATGGCCTCTCAGGACAGTTTTAACCTTACACCAGTGTATTTGCTGAGAAGAACAAACCAGTACCTGTGACGTGGCACCTGTCTGCAGACTCACATTTGGGAACCTCTATCCCAGGAGCCCACCTTGTCCCTTTCTCTTCCTGGAATCACTCCTCTTCACTACCACAAATCCCAATCCCAGCTGCTAAGAATCCTCATGTACTCACTACCAGGGACAATCTATGGATGATACAGAAACCAGGCCAGACAGCACTGAGGTTTAAAATGCTCAGGCTAGGAGGAAGCAAGAAGGTCATTGTCCAGTGAGGGGATTCCTACAGCTGTGTGTAGAGAGAATAAATAACCCTCCATGTCTGCTCAAACCTTCCTACTGCTGCCTATGATCGCACCCCTGGCTCTTACCTCCAGGATGGTGACACCAGTTCTTCTGAGCCCCACTATCAGTCCACCCCATGCTGCTCCTAGAATAATCTTGCTGGCATCTCCCCCTTGGTCCCTGCACCTGAAGTGTTCGCTACCTTCTCCTGACCCCACCTGCACACTTTATCCTGGCGTCCCAGGTTCTCCAAGGGCGACCCAACCTGCTCTTCCAGACTGATCTTCCATGAGATGCTTTCTGGGGCAGCACTATTTTTATTGTCCAGAAAAAATTATATACTTTATATTTTATTTTATTTTATTTTATTTTTTTTTATTGTTGCATTGTAGTCTCACATCACAATGAGTATCAGTTTGGTGTTAACATACATGCACACAGCTCTTGGTGTCCCTCCCCCCGCTTCCCCCCCCGCCTCCCCCCCACATGTAGCACTGAGAATGATGTTGGTATAATCTCACATATACACATTGTTTATGACAGTAATTCCATGGATTCACTACTTTCTTACCCTTCCCCTT